>QJOA01000583.1:0-41968 GCA_004155915.1 Monosporascus sp. CRB-9-2 | reverse complement strand
TGGGGGGAGCGTGAGGAGATAATGGATAAGGGCGACGGGCACGGAGAGGAGGGGGCCGTTGGGAACGGAAACGGAGAGTAGGGTAGATGGGCAAATAGATAGACAGATACGCACCAGCCGAGGTACCGGTTCCGCGTGAAAATGGCGGCCATCGGCAGCGTCGACGATAGCGTCGACGAGAGCTCGGCGCTGTCGCCCGACTTGGGGGCCGGTTCCTGGTACGGGACCACTGCGCTGCCGTGTCAGTGTGCTACGTTTCCCCTTTATACTCTTTTTGCTTTCGGGCGACCATGATGCACCGCCTTCGGATGTCTTTTTGTTTTGGCTCTACTCACCTAGGTCTGGCCGTCGCATGTCCTTCGCCTTGACTGTTGCCATTGTTGCTGCTATTATGCTGTTCGAGTATTGCAATTGAGGGCGAATACGGAGGAAGCCGGCTGGAGGGTGAATAGCTAGGTAGACAACTTTTCGTCGTGAATTGAGTGAGGGTCGGTGCGATTTGCGTTGGCTGAGGCGGGATGCGATACCCTGCGATTGAGAGATGCGACGTTGTCACTTAGCGGAAGACTTACCGGTAAGTTCCGCTTGGCGATTGGCGAAGGGGAAATCTCCCTTGTCGTTCCCCGGCTTCCGTTTGGCTCGTGCTCACGTGGAGATCCGGATACTTCCGCGGACTTCGTTCAATCGCTACGAAGTACTTCTCCAGCACCCTTATGACATAATCATTTGTCGGACTCCAGTGCGCCATTTGATTGGCAAAATTAAACTTCCGCTATGTGGCGTATCCAAGCGGCGCAGGTAACATGAGACAAAGTTGTCCGTCACCTTCGTGGCTACCCAGTAGGAGCGAGTTCCAAACATCATACCCACCTCTACCCACGGTATGCGCGATATGACCGACTACTTGCGCTCTGCGCTTGTCTGAAGCTTATTATCGCAGAAGGGCTGGCTCCCCAACAATTGGGGCCGTTTGCCTTCCACGATGGACACTGTAAGAGCATCTAGGTTGCTAGCGGCACACAGAAGGGAATCGTCGTCAATCGCCAATTGCCAAGGAAATGCTCTACAGTCGGATTGGGTGCTTCTTGCCTTTTCAAGCTACAGGGGACGCAAATTATAAGTATCCAAGTTGGAGGCTTGTTGAACCGCGGGTTCTTCGGTTCTACCGGGACGGACCTCGTCTAAACTAGAACGTCGAATGCGTCGAACGCTGTCTGGCCCCTGAAGCAAGCGAAGAGTTAGTGCCCTACCTACAACTACAGAGATCGTTCCAGCTTTGATTCTTCATATGCCGCGCAAAGAGGCCCATCTGCGTCGTATCCAGATGAATGCTCTGGTGGCCACGTCACCCGCAATTATGCGGCGGTGCCCAAACTCGTTTTTGGGCCAATCCATAGATAGGCGACGGCAAAGCTCGAAGCGAAGCGTTTTCGAAACGGTAACCGCGACGAGTACTCGAAAACTCACGCTGGCCGGCGACGGGATGCTAGCTGGTCGCAGCGACGAAGCTGGGTGGTTGCCGAAGCCGTGACTAGAGTAGGTAGCGCATTAGCTGAAAGATGCATTGCATCTGCCCCCTCGACGAAGGGGCGAACGGGAGGTCGAGGAACGCAGAAGAAGCGGTTGCCATGATATCGTGATTCGTTCCCCGGGTCTAGCGCCCGTATATGTGTGCGTGCCGTGCTTCGAGCTAAAATCACATGCCGCAAGTTGTACATAGAATGGCCCAGTACATCCGCATTGGCCCGAGATATCAAGCTCACCAACTAAAGCCGCCTCCGCTGCCACATCCGCCGCCATATCCACCGCTGCTACGACTGCATCTGCGACCCAAGGGTAGCCGCTGCCGCCGCCGCCGTCGTGCTTACCAATGGCCGTGGAAGAGTAATAGGACGTTGGCCTCCAACGTGTCTGGCTCGTATTCTGACGCCACTTGGCCCTCGTGCGCAACACGGTGAAGCTCCTCTGCGGCCTCTCCCGTAGCCCCTTCTCCCGCTTCTTCTCCTTCTTCTTCAACTGCCGAGCGCTGTTAGCCACCTGAGAATTCGGGCGCCGGGAGATCGGGGTCCTCATATAGATAGGCTGAATCCGAAGCACATCACCGCTCGTGGACTTATTACGGCGGTTTGATTGGGCAACGAGCGACTATCTCGGAAGCCAGTCCGGTTGGATTGGCCGGCCTTTTACTCTCGATATCGGGTTTGTACGATGCACGACGCGATACCTTCCGCGTCTGCGTCCGTGTGCTATTTATACGATTCTACGTTCATATACCCGTATTCGCGCTCGGTGGGTAGATTCAGCCTGACTGTGGGCTCGATGGCTATTTCCCTTGCCTTGACGAGGCAATACTCTCGTGCCGCCCTGATGTTACGCGCTACGGCCGCCAGGAGCGTAGCGTTCAGCCGTATCGAGCGGTTCGATCACCCGACCTACGGCACCAGCGCGTCTGTATACCATCCCGTCATCTTGATCGCTCTTATCCTGTATCGATTTCTTTCGGTCTTATACATAGAGGGGCGCACGTTCTAGAATGCAGTTGCTGGCTTATATAAGGAGATATCAATATTTGGTGGTAAGTTAGACCCTGACAGGCTGCTGTGATCCATATAACTCACACCTTTCGGGGCGACTCTACTTCTTGATATTTGTTAATCCCTTATCTAAGTCTCTATCCAGTGCGGTGATTCGCCATGTTAGTCAAGTAGGTAGCAAGTCTATAGTTAATGTACGCATTGGTGACTGTGACAATGAAGTGATTATGGACGAGCGGCAGAATTCATAGGACCGTATATAACGACCCCTGGTCTCGAGTATCAATATCGAAATGTAGTCATAATACGCACTAAACACCAGAGAGACGATGTTGGGAGAGCATGATAGAAATAAGCAATGGTAAGTGTGCAAGTGAAGTATTAAGGCTAAGTCTGCGACTCGTCTTATAATATCTATTTAAAGACTTCGTTATAGTTTTTAGGACTAACCTGCTGACATCGGGACCTACTTATGGGCCATCGAAGTCGCTCAGCAGGAAGTTATCAACCGCAGGGCTGCATCCTTGAAAATATACGTCTTTGTTCCTGAAGGGAAGACGTTGGGTTATTCTCCGCCAGTTGACTGCTTCTGAAAATCCAATGCACACTCTCATATAGGTGAACATTTTATAGAACTAATTGAAACTAACAACGAATGTAAATGACCAAGTAATACAAGAATCATAATTAGCGTTAACCGAATGTTGTATTTCGAGTTTTTTAAAGGTCTTTTTATGTTGTACGTTGTGGGATAATCCATGAATTCCGAGGGTTCTATGAGAGTGCGCATTCTATTTTCGGATTCGCACGCGAGGTAGGAGTATACGTAGAATAAACTGGACGGATGGAGACGGGACCTGCACTGCCGAATTGGTTTCTGGTATCTCCAACGATCGATTCAGGACCTCGGGATGACAAGAGAGCATACGGAGCCCTCGCGGATGGCACTTTGAGCTCCGTCATGTGCATCATGCTTAGGTCCCCTCTATGTTCATGGGCCGTTCGGTGACACAGGTTCAAGGTATATAGATCTGGGCCGAACAATTTCTTCATTCGTGATCAGATGATTCACATGCGACATCACGAGACACCAGTCCCACGTGTCTGCTGCAATGAATTGATACTCTCGAGTTTGATTTACCTAGTGGAGTTGACAACTCGACCCGTATCCAACTCCATCATGGTTTGCTAGAACCGGCATCACGACGGTAGCCTCTCTTGATGCGTTTCTATGCGAGTTGGAAACCTTTATCAAAGTTGGCTTGGCAGGCAAAAGCCGTGGAGGGTTACGTACCTCTGTGTAACTTACGGCTTCCTTCGTGGGCGCGGGGTTTCCACGCTAGTGAGGCCTGGGCTGACTGGCGGGCAATGTTTTCGGGCAGGATGCTTTCTGCCTGTGTTTGGAATGCTCCGATGCGACAAGTTGCAGCGGGGTTCCCACTCTTATGGCGTGGGGATGGGCCCTTCCTCCGAGCCCGAGGGTGTGGAAGGACGCCCGCCAAGAACACGCTCCCCGGCCCCCTATCCGGACACTCGCTCTAGACTACAGTCTGGGTTTTGCTAGGAGGTAGTCCCATTGAACAATTGTCCCTATAGACTTTTACGGACTCACACCAAACGGAGGTACCACCTAGGTAGTGCACATTTCTACGGGACGTTCCTGACTGCTTTGATATAAGTCGTTTTGAGTTTCGATAGTGCTGTCTGCATTGACCAATGGCGTCCGCCGCAAATAACCTCTAATACTAAACGTGGGAAACGCCACAGGTATGCATGCTTATATAGTAGCGTTCTGCGACTAAACGCCCTATGCATCATTTTGCTTATCGATGGGTGGAGTGAAACTGGGGGGTTGCTAGGTATCTATTTGTCCGAGTGCTAAGCCTACATGTGCTTACGGTCATGGTAGTATCGGCGTCGGGTAATTATTACTGTATTGTTGATGTCAAATCAAGCCCCGAAATCGCGCGACGAAGGGATAACTTTAAGGGCCCGACTGCTAGGTAATCAGCTGAAAAGACCGTTGCTGTACGTGGTAGCGCTGACATCAACGGCCTGGCCGACACATTCCTGGAGGCCGGCGAGAATCCGCTTGGCTTATATTAAGCACGCAACTGCGAATCCAGAGTCTAATAAGCTCGAGTCCCCCTAATCCTCGACTCCTCTCCTAACCCTATGTAGTAGAGCATGCACAATATTGCTTGGCGGAAATCGGGTGACCTAACGAGGAACCTCCATCTCCAGCCCGGTTGTTCCGGGGTTCAGATTGAGTTGGGATCGGGTCGCTCCTTAACTTTACCTAGTAATGTAGAGCAACCTTACTATTATCTGCGAAGTGCGAATGCTCGTGGAGTTGCGTGAATACGTCCGGACCTAGAATATCCCCAAACAACCCATAATAGGGTGCCTACCCGTCTGGATTGCATCCTTGGCCGCAAACGACGTCGCCTGCGAAATGACTTCATATGGGTCTCCAACGGGGTCACCCAGTCTGCCAGTTCGCTGGCAGGTGTGGATTTGGTGGCCCCCTACTCCGTTCTAATTACGCACAACATGTCAATTGGGAGCGAATGAGGCTTGCGAGCTGCGGCTGATCTGCGTCGGGAGCACATTCGATTCCAGAAACAGAAATAGCACTGAGTTACCGGGTCCTTCGACCCGCCGCCGCCGAGTGGGCGCTCCCTACCTACATATGTACATGGCACATATAACAAACATGGATTATATAACGTGCGTATATATGTAATACCTAAGGTTCTCAAGTAAAGTTAAAGTCTGCAGAAACATAACATCAATGATGGAATACGGATGTGTAGACCCGCTTGAGGAGCTGCTAACAATTGCACACGGGGGTCTTGATCACGACTTTCAGAGTCTCGGGTAGTTCGCTAACGGGTGGCCCGCAAAAGGCAACCTTGAACCGGATGAAGGACGCACCCGGGGATGGGTTAGGTCTCCGGTCAACCAGCCAGCGAGCAGTATCGTCTTTTTGTCAGCTCGCAACGGAAGCAACCTTGAAAGCATTGGCACGCCAAAACTGTCCGTCCGCCCTTCCGATCCCACCCTGAAAGGCGGCACTAGTCGTAGATCGTGCCCGCCAGATCCGCCTGCATGACTAATAGGGTTAAAGCCGCAAAACGATAATTCTATTTGAGTGCCTAAACCGGTTACTAACGATTCAGTCGGTGATGGGTTGAAGCACGTTATCCGGTAGACTGATAACAATTCATGGCCCGTAGTTCCACTGCCCAGCGCTTGCATGTCCCCCCCCTGTCACCCGTACTACTTGCCTACCTGCCTTCATACCTACCATCCTATCTTTGCATCCTATCCTGCATCAACTCGACGACATACATCCCAGGAATATATGCCCGAGCGATCCAAGTACTCCATACTCTACATGCCGCGATTCCTCAACCCCATCCGCCGGTCAACATTACATACCCAGCACACCCCCTACCCAGTGCCCTACGTAGTGTCGCTTTATTGTATGTTTATGTGCGTAGTGCTATCCACATACTGTACATGTATTCATCGATATAGCCGCTGCTGGCCACTGACCACTTAGACAAACGTGCATGCGTCTGTCATCTCTCTTAAACCCCCAACGGCATACATATATATACAGTACATCAGCTGCATGCGGTCTAACGTGCGACGACGACCCTATCACCTTGGCCACTACCTACCTACATAGATGTATCGGGCCAGACCAGTCGACAGCCTACATGTAGTGCCTGCAGTACAGTAATCACCGTCCTACCTCGTTATCACTCCAACTGCTGTCTCTGAAACCTCTCCACGTTTTCCCTATTTCCGTCCAAAGTCGCCCCTCGAATCGCCTGAGAAGCTCGAGTCGACTGCATGGTTATGGGATTCGTCTGAGTTCGATAACGCCTGCCACCAGCCCGTTTCGTTACCTGCTCGCCCAGCCGCCCGCTTGCTTGCTTACCGGCAAAGCCCGCTAGCCTCGCCCACCCTTTGCCAGGGTTGAGGGATCTAGGTATATCACCCAACATACACAATCTACCCGACATCTTGAAGACATGGCGAGAAGTACGAACCGCCCGCGATGACCTCTCGACCCTCTTTGGGCGTCTCACAGCGACAGCCCCAGCGATCTCTGAGCGGCTCGGGGCTGTCGCAGAGACCTGTACCCCAGCGAACTCTTTCCCAGCAGTACCTGCCCCAGTCGCCCATCCGCCGACCCGAAAGCTATAGCGAACAGATTTCTGATGTGGGCGATGTCTCGCAAACCCGTTTTGCCACCGCGCCGAGGAGGGGCGGCTCGAAGCTCAAGCTCGAGTTGGCCAACGATGGAATCGAGCACGCCGGCTTCAGCGAGTCGCCACAGAACTTGGATCCTCTCTCTGCCAGCAAGGTCTTCAGCCCATTGCGCATGATGCCCACGACCGATATGTCCGACATTGGCGATGTGATCCCCCATGCCTTGAGAGCCAACACTATAGATGGAGATTCTGCTCCCTTGCCTATGCCGCCTCGTGGAGCCCGCTTCGTCGTACCCGCCTCAAGACCTCAGCAAGAAGGCACGAGCTCAAATACGCCCGCGGCAGGTGCTAAGAGAGACACTCGGCCGAAGCCATTCACCCTCGAGGCGCCATCTGTTGCGCCGCGCTATTCAAATATGGGGAAGCAGCAGGAACCACCTAGTAAGGCTATAGCAAAGACGGCCGCCCGAAGCACGTGCGCTTACTTAGATTTAGGGTTCGCCGATTTTTACCCCTGGAGTGGTGGACATCCCGAGGATCAGTTTTCCGATACCATCATCCGCCATGGATTTTTTGATAAGGGGACGGTGCAGGCCAGCCAGGAAGCGGCATCCGCGAGGGTCCCACTGCTCCCGGCACTCAAGCACAAGAGCGGCTTACACACGCTGTCGACCGTTTTCACAACTATACTAAATCAAAGGAGGCACAGTGGCCAAATCACCTCGGCATCTACCTTCAAACCACCTCCCCGAGTCACTCTGACCGATACTAAGCGAGAGGTCTGGCTCAAGGACCTTGCTAACCCGAGTATCTCCCTTCGCCGTCTGAGTCGAACCATCCCCCACGGTATCCGTGGCAGAATCCTGCTTGACCAGTGTCTCAACAAGAACGTACCGACCGACCGTGCCGTCTGGCTTGCTAAGTGCGTTGGTGCAAACGAGATCAGGGCGTTCAAGAGAAAAGGGGTCAACGGCACCTTCGTTATGGGTGGAGAGACCAAGTGGATTCGAGATTGGACCGTCAACGTCGAGCAGTTCGTAGAGACTGTATCGAACGGATTCGGCGATGACGGTTGGAAGGCTAAGGTTACCTATGCGTAAGTACCTGAATCTAGCTCTCTAAGTGTATCCCATATTGACTATCTGCAGCATCCGTCTAGCAACCCATCTCTATGCGGAACATCTGGTCGATCGCGACCATTATATGGACTGGTTAGTCACTGGGCTGGAGAATAGCAACCAGGCGAAACTGCCTATGTGGCTTCTGATCATTCAGATTTACTGGAAAGATCTGCTCAGACTGCGCAGGCACGGACGAAGACTCGTCTCTGCTATCCTCAGCCACCATTCTTCTGTGGGTTTTCCGTATTCAGTGACTAGACTTCGTCGGCTTACCTTTCTTAGATTTATACCCATCCGGACCGGGACATCCTACTCCCGTTGTCAACGCAGTTATGCTCGCTCGTGAAGTCCCTCGTTCTAGCCAGCCCAGAATGCTTTGTTCATCCTCCAACGTGGACGAAACACCGGAATGCGCTGCGTGCCTCCTTATCCGACGATGACGAGCCTAGACTGGCTGTATTTCAGAATCTCGACTCCCGCAATGACTATTTCACAACCTCGAGTGTGAGAACGCAACCTGCCATGCGGAGTACGCTAGTGAAAGCGCTTGATGACTTACTTCGAATGCCTACAAATGATGACATTGGAGCACGACTATGGAAAATCAGCGGGGATAAGGCTGGATTGATACGTACTGTTCTTGAATGGTGCGCATCGCTATATCGACCCGGCGTTGCGAAGATCTACGTTACGGCATCCGTTCTTCGCTCATGGTCTGCATTCGATATCGACATAACCGGGCCGATCCTAGACTTCATGTGTGTGGACCCCCTTCACGAGCCGTCTCGGAAGCGCCTAGTCTATCACCTCGTTTCAGAACTGGTCAGATCCGGTCATTTCTCCGTCCCACGGTATATGCAGTGGCTCATTGCCCGGGGTGGTTTATGCAGTCCGTTCGAAGTCCATCCGGACGGACCATGCATGACGAGACTGCTCGTCGAGATGCCGATACAATCGCTGACTGATTCTATGAGGAGTCTAAGAGCGACACTGCTTCGAAGGGCCTCCTATTCAGTTGAGGAGGAAGCAAGCGACATCGCAGCGGCGATTAGGCATATTAAGCGCGCTCTCTCCATCCCTTTGGAAGCAGACGATCCGATCCTACAGAAGAAGCCTATGGGCATCAGGAAGTTGGCGCAAAGAATTGGGCTTAGTAGCCGCGCTCTTCAATCGGAGGTTGGCTTTTGGCTCTCTAATGCCTTTGCGGTGGCCCTAGACGCCAACTCGCAGTCAAGTAAAGACGGTCTTGAGCTATCTAGTATCAGGTTCGAATCAGCGCGGACCATACTTGAGGCGGCGCAAGACTTCACGATGCTTGAACAGTTCTTGCAGGCCGTCTCGCAATGCTCAAATGCGGACATCTTAGGCCAGTGTACTGACACCATCAGCCTACACCTGCCTGCGTTCGCCGCGACAGGAGCTGCGAAGTCACTTTTTCATGTCCTTTATGGCCGACTTAAAGCTCTTGGCGAGGAGCAGGGCCTCGGTGTTCGGCCCCTTCTCGCATCTCTCGCAAACCTTGCGCCCCGCCTTCCTGGTTTCAAGGACATTACCTCACAACTACGAAGCGACCTGGCCCGAACAGATCGCAGCAATGCTGCCGATGCGTCGTCACCGTTATCCGATAACATGGCCTTTCAACTCCAAGATGCTGAGACGGAGCTAAGCGAGCAGATAGAAAAGCTCGCTAGCTACACCAGCGCCGACCGACCGACTATGGAGCGATTATTCCACCCAATCATCCAGAGGATAGAATCCTGTTGGAATAAAGCTGACGAACGGCAAAGAGCGTACTGCATGCTTCTCGTGCGGCTACGAGTATTCGACCCCCAATTCTTCGATACGATGATGCGTGGATGGGTTCAGCATATCCGAAAATTGACGAACCGACCTCCAATCATCCAGGTCCTCCCGCTTCTTATCAGCTTTGGATGCTTGTCCTTGGCTATCGTCTTTGCTACAGCAACAAGGACACAAACCCAGTCTAACCAGCTGCAGCCCAATGCTGTTGGCTTTGCGTCTATTTATACGCAGGAGATACTGCAGATGCTCATGATGCCATTAACGCCAAACCAGGTTATGACTTCAGAAGACTGCTACAAGTTTCGCATTGTCCAGGAAAGGGCTCGGCTCGAACATGCCAAAGAGGTAATGCCTCTTATCCGGGGCGCTCTGGCAGAATACTCGGCCTCCCGTAACCAGCAGACGCCGATTCCCCAGCCTCTTGACGATGAAAAGACTAGAGTCCAACTGCTCGAACTTCTGAGGGATCTGGTACTGGTTGATTCGAACGCCGCATGTCAGACGCTCTCGCTGAAGGGCCCCGATCATAAGTTGGCGGCACTCATAGAAACATTGACAACCAAGCTGCTAGTCCCTCACGGCGGTGGCGGACAAAAGTCTTTCGAACAAGTCCTCGAATTGGCCAACGAATTCACCCTACCGTTTTGCCAAGTCAAGCTGTCGTTGAACCTTGCAATGGACGACGCAAGCGGCCCTGAGGAAGCCGAGAGACTTCAGTCACGGTTAGAGTCATTGTCAAGGGCGATGGATAATGCTATCGATGCGAACAACGTCATGTGGACCGGGATGCTTTCTCGTCTGACCCCCGAGATCACACAACATCTAAAGAGTCGGGCGGAGGCTCGGTTTCTGGACCTCCTTCCTTCGCTGAAGAATCAGCCGGTGACCGAAGACGTGACGAATGGTGCTTTCCATATGGCGGAGAACTTACTGACCGTCATCGACTCTATTATTCGGGGAAATACAACGCCCAAGGCATCGCCTTTCTCCAACGTCATGGTTGACAAGCTCGCGGACATCTGGGAGATCTCAGCATCCACCAATAGTGAACACGCGGCGCTAAAGGCCGACGTGCTCTCGCGCTGGCTGCCGCTCCTCCTTTCCTATCTAGCGCTCCTGGCCTCGACGTGCACCGCAAGTGCCGCTGACGCGACCAACAAGGCATCCGGCGGCGAGATCCGCGGGCGCGCTCTACTAGTCCTCGCTGGCCTGGTACAGGAATTGGACAATCACGTCCCCACTTCGGGACCGGATCATAATCGCCTGGGCGAGCGTGCCTTCGACATCGCTCTTGTCCTTGCCGACGGCCTGCCCGAGGACGCGCGCCAGCAGTGCGCGCGCGCGGTCCGGGACGCGACCTCGGACCCCCGGCTGCGCTACCTGTTCAGCTTCGAACACAATTCGGGGCCGGCCGAGGGTCTGATGCTGGCGCAGCGCGAGCGGCCGCCGCAGACGGCGCAGGAGCGCCGGGCCCTCGCCGCCAACATGGCCATGATGGGCCTGGGCACGGGCGCCATGGGTATGGTGCCCGAGCGGCTCTCGCCGTTCCAGTTCCGCCGCTGGGAGATCCTCAGCGAGCCCACGCCCAACGTGGGCGAGAACGACACGAGCCTCAGCCTGACGCTATTCGACGCGCGAAAGATATGAAGAAATAACGCGGTGGGGCCGGGTTTCGGGTTTGTATATACATATGGGAGGCCTGGGTGCGGGGGGAAGATATGTGAGGAGGGTTTCTATACGGGGATGGGATGTTTGCTGTACGAAATTACCTTTGCTGTTTTCTTTTCTTTTGTCACGGGGCTGAGCTGGCTGGCTGCTGGCCGTCGCATGGGTGACGATGCTAACATTGGCGTTTTAAGTGGGACTTTCCCATACGTACATACCATAGATAGAATAGCATTTCCATCGCCAGCGAGCATCAGGGGCTGAGGGGGAGGTGAGGCTCAGAGTGGATATCATATGGCACCACATATTATGTACGGTATGTCTTGGGATCGGCACCGGCGTCTGGCTGGCGTCTTTGGGGGCAGGGAGAGCAGGCAAGCTGGGCGGACTACGTACATACATGCATTGTTTACAACAGTCAGGGGGCTTTATCGAAGCTGGGCTTGTCCCGGACGAATATGCCTTTTCTCAATCCTTATTAAAACGCGTGCTGTGGGATAGTTTACGTGCGGCTTTGAACTGCTGCTGTATTATAGTGGACTGAATGAGGTTCGGCTTTGTTTGCATTGCTGGTATGTGTGGTAACGGAGTGAGCATTGCATGGCCAAGGAAGATGTCAAGGGGTGTCTGTCTGTTTTAAGACTTTTAAAGGGGGCCGTTGATACCGCCCCCGGTGTAGATCGAAAGGCAGGTAGGCGTGTATGTACTAGCGGTCCGCTTTACCGCGTGACTTCTCCATCGAATGGTGGTTCTCGGGTTGCCGTGGTGGCGTAAGAGGCTTGGAGTGTGATCATTAAGGGAGGGATGTGGTTTCTTCTCGACTTGTCTGCTCTTCGCTGCCCTCGAGCCTGTGCTCTCTCTCTCTCTCTATGATGGTGATGATGATGGTGGAATTGCTTGTCTTTATTATGCTGTATAGTCTGTTGCTCCTCTCTCGTATTGTGCAGTTAAGATACTATCGTTCCCGGAAAAAAAGGGGGCCTAGATTAGAAGGTCTAGTGATCACTGAGAATCATCCGCTTTAACATTTCTTCCGGTTTCTTCTATACTTCTTGGGCTTTATTTTATCACTTCATAACTGGCGGCTGCTGCTCCGTAGGCTCCCAGGAACACCGATATATCCCCCACACTTTGATGTTCGTTGACGGAATTGGGCGAATCTTTAAATAAATGTCCATTGAGTGGACGTCGTAAGCGACCCCGGATGCTCCAACTTACGGTAATCTGTGAGAGAGAGAAAGTATTCCCTTCACTTCCGCGTATGCTATAACGCCGTCCTTATTATTTTGCATAGGAGTGCTATAATTAACACGCTTATCTTGCGCACTACAGATGCCAATGGAGAACCGGCGGTAGTGTAAGGTGATGGTCTCCATCTTACATAAACTGCACTTACGTAGATATTGGTGATAAAGTCTTAATAACAATTGACATGCTACGTCGCTATGTTGATGCTGTAGGAGGTCTTCGACAGATTGTTGTCGCATCGATTAAAAAGATTGTGTAGCTTGCGTCATTCCACCGTCATTCAAAGAAGTCCGCCCACACGTCATGGCACAACCCGCATAAACACCATCAACGGGGGCCCAAGGATGTAATTTAGAAAGGCTCATCACATGTTTGGGAGACAGTCATCCGAATACTATATCATAAAAGTACCAAGTATGGGTTCCATGCGCCACCTCCACCTTGATCCTACCAAGAGGAAGCCTCTCCTGAAGGATCAGACAGATCTGAGCAAAGCGCCAGGCACACTGCAAGCGGACAAGGTCTACACGCACCCTCGCGGCTCTAGCAACCAAGAAGACGGAAGCGTATTCTTCATCGGAACAGCGACGACGCTGATTGAGTGGAAGGGGATCAGGATCCTCACGGACCCCAACTTCCTACACGCCGGCGACCATGTCCATCTGGGGCCGGGCGTGACCGCTCAGCGCAAAACGGACCCGGCTGTGGACCTGCACCAGTTGCCTCCCCTAGACTGCATCTTGCTCTCCCATTACCACGAAGACCACTTCGATCGCCTGGTGGAGAAGTCGCTGAACAAGGCGTTCGACATAATCACGACGCCCCACGCCAAGGAATGTTTGACTTCAGCGCAGGCGAAGGACGAGCCGTTCCAGTCCGTCCATGACTTGGACTTTTTCGAGAGCTTGATGCTTCATGTCGCCGGAGGAAGTGCCGATCGCAATGCCGACTTGCGTGGCAAAGCCCCCGTTGTCAAGGTGACGGGCATGCCCGGAAAACATGTGCCTCCCGGACCTCTGGCGAAGGCCAACGATTTCTTGAAAGCGGTGCCGCCGACGAACGGCTGGCTTGTCGAGCTGGGCTACGCCTCCAAAGCTCCGACGGGGGGAGATCCCGAGTCCCTCGACGTGGGCTACCGCATCTACATCTCCGGCGACACGCTGTTCGTGGACGAGCTGAAGGAGATACCGAAGCGTCTGAAGGACGACAAGATCGACCTGATGCTCATACACCTGGGCGGCACGACGATACCCGGCCCTTCGCTGCCCCTTCTGATGGTCACGATGGACGCGGAGCAGGGCATGAAGCTGATGCAGCTGATGAACCCCGACCTGACCATACCGATTCATTTTGACGATTACGACGTGTTCAAGTCGCCCCTCTCGGACTTCCAGAAGAAGGTCGAGGAGGAAGGTTGGAAGGAGAGGGTGGTTTATCTTGATCGCGGGGAACAGTATCGATTTCAGGTCAAAGACCCGTAGAGAGTGACTCGGAAGTGAGGCAGCACATGCTTGATGGGTGCAAGTGCATCAAGTTTCCTCTGCTACTCATCCGGTGATGAACATGTTGCCAACTGAGCTTAAATGCAACGAGAAGGGCGCATTCCTGGTCCGTGAGCAGGAACGAAAAGAGAGCACAGAAGCGGGACAAATATGTAGGCCGTATCATAAGATAATAACAAACTGAGGCTCCTTAAAATACGTTGGCCACCGGAAGAGACCTGGGTAAACCGTGGGACTGCCTGGGAGACTACTTAAGGCACAAAAAGAGCACATCCGTCAAGAGCAGTCGGGTCATGTATCGCTGATGCAGTGGGCACATGGCTTGAGAGGTTGGGACAGGGATTTCAGTTTCACGTCCGGTATGGCCAGATGTTAGGGTACTGGAGTGATTCCACGTTCGACCAGTGATCGGTGATGCACTTTCAACCTCCGCAAACCAAAATTTTGCTAGTATCCTTTTTCTTCCTCGAGTGTCTTTTCCCTCCTTGCTGTTTATTTTCTCGTAGTGCAGGAAGGCATCGTAAGAAGAATTGTCTCTTGGATCTTGTCTAACTTGCAAATCGCCCTTTCCCCTGTCGCCCTTTCTCACGTCCTTTAACCCCTCCCTTTCGGGGAAGGACGGTAGCACCGTGAGATAGTGGTGGTAGCGATAGTGGCACGGTATTAAAATGGAGAGTGAAGCCCCAAGGAAAGAGAAAAGGGCACCGACTCCCTTAAAATTCCACGCCTCACAGTACCATATGCCCTTATGCGATTTTCACCCAGTCCGCCGGAGTACCGATCAGCAAGGAGACGGAATTCGGTTCTCGATCCAGTAGACATCCATGATGGCTTCGCCTTTTTGAGGAAGGCTCACGAGAGCTTGGGCCTAACAGATTGCGTGCATCTTTGGGGCGTTTTGCGCAATCAGGTGGGCGCACCGCGCGTGGTTATGGCGCGAGCCTTCAACTCCGTCTAGGATGCGTCGCCGGAATCATTGGTTTTTCCTATCACTCAAGATGCCGGACTCCCAAGTAAAAATAATAATAGAACGTCATTTGCAGGGCTCTTTGAGTGGTTAATCTCTGCCTAAACAGCGAGGCTTAAGACCACCAGAAGGTGAGGGCGACGATCACTTTACAGAGAGGATGTAATGAGCGCAAATAGGCTCTTGAAAGACGGACTCCTACATAATATCCAAAAACAAAACGGGACGAGGTATATCATGTGCGGCCTGCTTATAATATCTATCGGAATGGTTGGTTTCTCCTATGCGAAGAGATGAAAGGGGTTTATTGTACCTAGTAGCTTGCCGAGGTGATTACATACTAGGTATACAAGATTCGCGCATTCATACATACACACATATTGTCTTGGTCGGATTATGCCGATAAGCCGAAGCTACCATGAAAGAGCCGCCAAGTTCAAAACGGTGTGTGTGGGGCTCGACCCCGGGCGGTTCTTGGGTTCCGAGTCCATTGGGGACCCCTGCCTCACTCGAATCTGCAACACGAACCCCTTCTCCAGGCGAAACGTTCGGCTATGTTCTCATCTTTCCCGAGCGATTCGACAACCACCACCCATCACTCCTGGCAGCTCTCGTTGTGGGTCGGACGGGAAAGCCTTTTTGCCTGACGTCGCGTTGTGCCCATCCTCCCGAGCGCTTCCAGCCGGCTGGTAAAGGATTTTCAGTTTACAAAAGTTAAAAAAGCGGCATTGAATTGTTAAATACATAGGGGGGGCTGTCGTTCTTCAATACGTATGGAGTGGCGCCTCGATGTCATATCTTTCGGGTTCTGAAACCCGGTCGGGGACCCCACCCCCTGCGACACGGCGGACGAAACCGTCGCAGACGTTACAGTTGCAGTCCATGACTCTTGTCTCTGTCTCGTGTCTCCCTCTTGAAATTCGGCCAAGGCGAAGCAAGATGGGAGAGACCCGCAACCCGAACTTCGCTTGGGACTGGTCGTACCCACTTCCTCCTTCCTCTAACTAATCTGGTGGGCGGGTCGTCTGATGTGACCTGATCAGACCTTGACGCCGCTCGTAGAAACCCTCTCTATTATCCCCCGTGTGTATACTGTTGTCTTCTTCGTATCGCATCGCGAGTTTTTGAGGGTGAGAATTTTGAGAGCGTCTGGAGATCAGGATTTCCCCGACGTTTCCTTTCTTTCTATTGTTTCCATATTGCTACTACAACTACATTACATACGCACGATTCTAGATCATCGTTTCGGCCGGCCGAGAAATAATCCCCCCGACTATCATTACTCCTAATTGTGCCTTGGCTCCGCCGAGTCCGACCCGTCTGCATCCGCGCTCTATAACCACTCGAGCGAGGTTTTAATCGCCGTCATCCGCTGCGGGACCCGAGCGACGAAATCTGTAGCTGGTCTGCGCCAAGTTACCTCCGGCTACGCTCTGCTCTTGTCTTGACTGCTTTCTCCCCGAAGCCAAGTCACGCCCACGTACATACATAAACCGCTCTCGGAAATGAAGCTCTCCGTCGCGACGGTCCTGGCCGCGATCGCCTCCCTCGCGAGCGCCGGCGTCGTCATCACGCCCATCCACTCGGACCAGCTGGTGCCCAAGCTGGCGGGCGACTGCTTCTACGGACAAGTGACGCCGGACGGGTGCGGGTGAGTCCGCCCCTCTTCTCTCTATTTCCTGTTCCTCCAACCCCCCATTTTCCCTGCCGTCGATGGGAAAAGATTCCGTCGTCGGGAGGTTCCTCAGCGGAAGGGTAGAACCGTACTAATTAATGCGTATCCAACAGGCCTCTCCGCTCGTGAAGTAAGCGCGCTTCGTCGATGCCGCGTACCTCGCTTGGTTGGGAGACGGCAGTCCGCTTCGCACCCGCGCGTTTGTACATATGAGTGTGGGGATTGCGAGAAGGAAGAGGCGAGCAAAGTAAAGCAGAGCGGGGGCGTTTGTCGGTGTGGTTTGGTCTTTTACGTACTTACATACTCATTCATCTGCATCGGGGTTTTTCGAGGACTACGACGAGACAGACGAGGTGCGCGAGAGAGCGAGACAGAAAGTTAGACGGAGGGATTCTTGAATTTTAGATATTTACCATATATACCTACTACTTAACTGACCACTGATTTGATTGGGCGAGCTGGAAGGGTGATGCCGGAGGTTGACTCCGTTCCGCTGGGAGTGGCATGGCATGATTATCGACCCTGCCTGATTCCCCTGGGGTTTCGCAGACACTTTCCCTGGTGAAGCCCTCAAAGCTACGTCCCTAGGTATATGGTGTCAATTGTAGGTCGTATAAGGTGGCACCCTCCATGTAGCTTAAGTGCGTCCAAGCCGTCACGGGGTGGCGGTGACCGTGTAAAATAGATGGAATTACGATTCTAATTAAGCTCCCATCTATCTAGTCTCGATAAAACCGCTGGCCCGCAATGACAATGGCGATACGTAACTCTACCGCAACAATGCGTATCCCTATATCCCGTAGAACGGGCAATGCTCGTCTTGCCCAGGGCAAAAGTGCTCCTCGGCATATATAAAACCCCAATCTACCTCAAAGCGCCTGATAATGCTAACGCCATACCTGGCGCCGAATTCGAATCCCGTGGGAAATGCTACCGAAGCAATCAAGCGATATAGTGGTCAAGTCACGTCCGCAAAAAAACGCGTCCCATCGATACCATTCGTTTCAAGTACTCCCATTGGCGTCATTCGCACCACCGTCGACCGAGGGTTCCCGCTTCGTCGCGTAGATGCGGAACTGGTAGAAGATGATGCAGTCCTCAACGATGGTCCCCAGCGACCCGAGGAGCCAAGGGATTGCCGTGATGATGTAACGGGGTTCCTGAGAGTAGCTAAAGACGCTCAAGCCATATGTGAGGTTGCCGGTAAGAGATAACAGGAAGAACAGGAGGGCCAGCCCTAGACATTTCGTCAGTATACCGTAACACGTTCCCCGCAAGCTGCATTTCCGCATACCTTCACAGGACTTCTCCCGGTAATTCTTGATGATCTGGGGGATCCTCGCACTACTCCGGGGTTAGCACTACTGTTCTCAAAGCAGTACTGCGAGATTTGAGGAGACAGACCAGAGATAGCATAGGGCGCTAGCATAACCCAAAACCATCCCCGCGATAGCAACAGGCGACTCGGTAGTCGGCTCGTCAGGGGTGTCCGGTCCATCCCAGGCACCGACCTTATACGAGACAAACCAGCCAGCCGCCCCGACGATCCAGACCGCCGCCAGACCTAGGGTATTGTGGAGCCAGGGATTCCGATCTGGCGTCTCGTCCTCGCCCGTGACCACCCGCTTAAGGGTGTCAAAGCCCGACTCCTCGTGCCGTATGGAGTGGCGCCGTTGTGAGCCCGGCAGGCCGGCGGAGGACCTTCTCCGCCGGCGCAGCAGCGGCTCGTCCTCCGACGCTTCCGTCTCCGTCGACAGGACGCGCTGCCGAGCCTTTCGCGCGTTGATGGTGTTGTAGTACAGGCATTGGCTGATGAGGATGAGGTCCGATATGCAGAAGTAACCAGCCAATGCCGTCGCGGTGGGCGCGAGACCGGTCACGAGGGCTCCTGGCAGTTGAGCTTTTGGTTAGCCGGAGTGCGCGCGCCGATTGAAGCGGGCAACCACCGCCGTTGTCAGACGTCCGAGGTCAAGGTCACCGAAGCCTCGACAGCCGCACCGCTCAGCTTGTGCGCCCTAGACGAGTAGAGGAGGGGGGATAGGTACGGTGGACGTACCAAACAAGTTCGCGATGTCGCCGAAGAGCCACACCGCCAGAAACAGCATGGACAAACCCTCGGCGCTCTTCGCTTTAAAGTTGGTGATGAGTTGCGGTATCTACTACGGCGTCAGCCCCCAAAAGACTCAACTGGCACTCGAACCACCCCGAGCGCTCTCTGGGTAATGTTGGGCTGCCCACCAGCAGACATATCCAGGCAGTCAAGCTAATGCTGCCGAAGATGCCCGATAAGGCCTCGTTGGCCGTGACGCTGTGGTCCGATAAGGCCATCCTGGTGACGATTGCTTTGGCTCTGACTCTGGCTCTGGGTGTGTGAAGGGAATGAAAGAACGCCAGAGGCAAAGACGTGCGCCCCGGATGACGATATAGGAGCTAACGAGTTT
Source organism: Monosporascus sp. CRB-9-2 (assembly GCA_004155915.1). Classification (NCBI taxonomy): domain Eukaryota; kingdom Fungi; phylum Ascomycota; class Sordariomycetes; order Xylariales; genus Monosporascus; species Monosporascus sp. CRB-9-2. The sequence continues at coordinate 22,783 of QJOA01000583.1, read as the reverse complement.
GCGAGTGGGCTTGGAGCTCGTCAGATGGGGCCGCGGGGACTCCGCTATCAGCTGCGGAGGGCAAGTCAGGTCATCAGTCACAGTCATACCGTAGGGAGCAGGTAGATAAGTGTGCATGTCGGTTGGTAGTGTGAACGCTTTTAGTAAAGGGCGGGCTAGGATTCGCTTATCATGTTTGTTCTGTTGGTCTGCTGTGGTTGATCTAGATAAGGCTAGATACGTATGTAGTATGGCGTAGGTACGAGATGTTCAACATCCTGCGCCAAGGGTCCTATCGACGTAATGCGGGAGAGTTGCACTGCAGATGGGGACTTTTGGCGCCTTTTGGGACTCTGGAGGGCAGCCATCCGTTGATGAACTTTAGTTGGTAGCTTGATAAATAGGTCAGCGTACCTACCTAGTCAGCAGTGGCTGCACACCTGAGTGACGCTGGTAAGACATGCGGCTTCATTGAGTTTAGCTCCTGCGCGCAGCTCTGTGACTGTCATGTCGCGCATAATACCTCCGCAATTCCAGCTTAATGGCTGCGCAGAAAGGGAACGAGAGAGTCGCAAACCCTGCAGTCACGTGAATAACCAAGACCCATGTGCTTCGCTACAAGGGGTTTAGTGTCTCTAGCAAACCGTCACTGCTGAAATGCAAGCGCTTATGATGGTAGTAGGACCTCTCCGCCCACCCCCTGTTGGCTGGCATGCGGCAGTGGCAGATCATGCACAACTCGAGCGTCACGTTCCCTTGCCAACCGACTCCCGCGACCCAACCAAGTTGGGCGCCCCCCCCCTAAATGGAGAGAGCTCTGACGCGAACGAACGTGCCACGAGGCTTTCAATCTGGCCCCTAATACCTGAAAAGAAACACAGAGAAATTTGTATGCATTTCTCTGAAAATTGACATTGTTTATTGTTCCTGCTAGTAAGATAATACAGTCACTTTAACGTTAAGCGACAATAGCCATTCTATTTACGAACTGAATCGCCTCAACTGCCTATTATGAGACTCAACTCGGCGGTTCTCGCCTGCGGCGCCGTGTCGCTGCCGGGCGTCATGGCCTGGGGAAGTGAGTCACGGGTTTTATATGCATGTTGAACCAGAAATGACACAATTCGGGTGGCGGAGTTGAGAGCCATTAACCATTGACGCGGGGAATCCCAGGTCTGGGCCATATCACGGTGGCCTACGTTGCCAGCAACTTCGTCAAGCAGGAGACAGCCGCTTACTTCCAGGACCTGCTGCGGAACGACACCGAGCACTACCTCGCGGGCGTCGCGACCTGGGCGGACAGCATCCGGTACACCAAGTGGGGGCGCTTCACCAAGAACTTCCACTTCATCGACGCCAAGGACGACCCGCCGTCGTACTGCGGCGTCGACTTCGACCGCGACTGCAAGGAGGATGGATGCGTGGTCAGCTCGATCCAGAACTACACGTCCCAGCTCCTGGATACGAAGCTGTGGCCGTGGCGGAGGAACCAGGCCGCCAAGTTCGTGATCCACTTTGTCGGTGACATCCACCAGCCGCTGCACACAGAGAACGTCGAGCGCGGCGGCAACGGCATACACGTCCTCTTCGACTCGTCCGAGCTGAACCTCCACCATGTCTGGGACAGCAGCATCGCCGAGAAGATGCTCGGCGGCATCCACAGGAAGCCGTACGAGGCCGCCTACCGGTGGGCTGGCAATCTTACCGATGAGATCCGGTCCGGCAAGTACGCGAACTCGACGGATGCCTGGATTGACGGGATCGACCTCGACGATCCCATCGCAACTTCGATGAAGTGGGCCAACGAGTGTAATGCGTTTGTTTGCACAAACGGTAAGTCCAGACTCGCTTGGGTGCCGCATCGTTGTACGCGAGCTGGTGGTTGACGTATCTGGCCAGTTCTACCCGAAGGCCCGGAAGCCATTGTCGGCCAGGAACTCGCTGGCGAGTACTACGAGAAAGCCGCGCCGGTAATCGAGGTCCAAGTCGCGAGAGCGGGCTACCGTCTAGCGACGTGGCTGGATCTCATCGTGGACAGGCTGTCGGAGTCGGGCGCGCCTGTCGGTGAGCTATGAAACCCCGGTTTTGAAGATCGAGCCGCGCCGTTCCCTTACCGCGGAGTCCTGTCTGAGGATGTCGAGAAGGGAAGCTGACAGGAAAAGATCTCTAATGTAAAACTGTAAGGATCAAACTCGCTTTGGTTTAATCAACCTGACTTAGAAATCATGAGCGGCGTGGGACACAATACAGGTGTTGGCCACAATGCGATACCTGGAGCAGTCGTCTTGAATCTGGAATAAAGCTGTTCCAGGATGCCGTGGGGTTAAATGTCTTCTTGAGGGCGCGTCGGATTAGCTGACAGCCCTTGCTTCGTGGAATAGCTACACTACGATATAGAACCCCAGCTTGACGCTGAGTTGCAAGACCAAATCGAGCACGCCGTGACTCTTAGCGGATCTGCCGGCGCGGCGATCAAACCGACAGTCGTGCCAATCAGTTATCCGCCCGAAACAGACCTAAGGGCTCCGTTGTCTGTTCCAAGACTCTTCCCGTTCAATCTCGCAACGCCCCATAGCCGAGATGTGATTCTCCGGAAAACGCGGTTTCAGTATCTCGATGCCAGTTGGATAATAGAAAACACAGTTCTTTACCCTCCACCCTACCTTGTCTGGGACGCCCACGTGATACCCCGAGTCGTAGGCTAGGATGTCCGGGTTTCACCATGGCTGACTCGGGATCTCGGCTCAGATCTCGCCGCTCAGCTCTAGGTAGTAAGAGCGGTCCCATGGGGCGAAACGAAACTCTTACCGTGGCGCGCGCCACGCTACTCGGATCTGTCAACGGCAATGATGGAGTGGTTCGTCGGAATTGTAAGGTCATTACGAGGCTATTATTCGCACAACTGGTATCTGTCGCTGGGAAGAAGGCTGCTCTGTTGATACAAGTACCGTTGCAGCTGTTTGGCATACTGATTCTTTCGCCAGGCAGGTTTGAGGTTTCTCACGTATCAGGTATTAACCTATTTTCTGATGGTTGATTTTCCTGAACCAAAGGAGGAAGTTGGGTCTCCCCCCGAACGTTTCCGTTCATACTTCTTCGTATGTGTCAATGAACGACAGCTGTTTTCTGGGAAACAACCTGAAGTCTTGTCTCTGAGCTGTACGGAGGCAAACGATCTCATGCACGGACTTCATCCCAACTTCGTGTAATCTGCCAAGGAACCTTGAGCGTTGGAAGTTTAAGTTGGTGGGCCTTGCAAGTTCGCTAGATCAGATGGGCGGCCTACAAATACCGGATACCGTATCAGAGGATTCCAAATCCTGTGGGGAAAACATATTTAGCTATTTCTCCCCCGACATCCTTCAGCTGGGGGACATTGATGAATCGTAACGTTAAGATGACCGGCGGCCTGGAAGCGAGACCGGACTACCTAATCCCGTGGGTAGTAGAGTGGAATTCACTATGGAATTTACTAGGAATATTTTACGGAGGGCGGGGCAAATTCATCAGGAACCTTCCAAGGCTGAGGAAACCGGTCTCAGGTTGACAGGGTTACAAAGCTGCATCCAATGTACATTTGGAACAAGAAACGATATCCAAGAATCGATATCGCGACTAGAGTCGTACGAAATAGAAAACAAATTCGCGCCACAAGTTTACTATACAGGAGAATATAAGAGAGAGGAGCTCATGCGAGCCGAGTCTTATGGAGCATTCCGCAAGCAGGTATAGGGGAAGTTCTATAGTCATTATTAGCCCCGAGCTGAGATATATGCGGTTAAGCATGGATCAAAGAAGTCGTTGAATTAACACAGGGCGGCTGTGATGGAGCCTCCGGGGTTTTCTTCAGCCAATTAACTTCGGAATGTTCTGCAGCCTTCAGTAGATAGCTACATCATCAGGCAGGTGGGTAAGCTTATCAGACTTCTTCACGCATTGGGGGGGGTTAATGCTCGGCTGCACCGTTGAATTGACATACCAAAAGAGATAAGATATTCTGTTCTCTAAAATCCAGCGCGCGCTCTGAAGCAGCGTTGCGCGCTTACGACTCGAGCTACACCCGTCTCGGCTCGGCCTTTTAGTTTCGCTTCAGAGTCGGCCGGGGACGAAACGTCAACTTCCTTGGGCCCCGGGGTAAAGTCCTATGATGACTGGCCGAGGCCTTGCCCCTGAACCCCAGACAGGGGTTGTTGGTGGGGCGCCCTGCGACATCTTGAGCCGCAACTACAATTTCATCCGTGCGGCATTTCAAAGGCAAATGCTACGATCATCGTTAGAGTGCATCCGGCCCGGCCTATCCAGACCTTGTTACTCCTCTACCAACAATACGCGCAAAGTTGATGATGTGCCTACTAACGTACATGATGTGGAATCAATGAGATTCGTAACCGGGATTAAGGATTCATTGATTCACGGATGACTAACCGAAGGCAACGCAGGAAGCAAGAAGATCAGCTAATCACTTCTATGTTGGTCGTTGAATTGTACTAAGGTTAGTACGATCAAGACGGGTACTTACACTATAGTACACAAAAGCTAAATCCCTCTTCGGTTTCGTTCGTGTATCGAAATCGTTCTCAATTGCTGTTAGTGCAGCAGAGAGTCAGACGGACAGTAATCTTTAGGCCCGTTGCCGCCTTGCCGTTTAGAAGTGTAACAATCCTTCCGGGCGTATTGCCAAACACTATCTCACTGCATAAGCACATACCACCACCCGTAGACACATAGTATAGATCATCAAAATATTGATATGTACTGTATTCATGTACGATTTAGGTAGTCGCCTATTGACAAGGGGCTTTACGGGCTACCCCTGCAGCTGCCACCGGGGTTGGGACACGCCAAGCCTTACCATCCTGCACATTTCCATGTGCGGAGGGGTTCCTGACAAGACCCTGCCAATTGCTTAACACTCATCTCTTCTCTGAAGCATCACGATCCACGTTTTGAAACTGTGGATATTACTCCTAGCTTGGGCACTACCCAAATGGACATGATGTAGGAAGGGTTTGTTGCGGGAGGCTTGGCTTCCACCCCCATTCTTACAGATTACCTAACGTACAGTTTGCCCCTGTCCGTCATGCGTATAAGGCGAGCCATGGTCCGGCCATTTATGTCTTGTTCTCCCTCCTCATTTATTAATTCCATTATACGATTCTCTACCGAGTTTCTATCGTTCCTTCTCGCAGACCAATGCGCTGGTAGTGTTGCCTTCCATTCGTTCTTTTCTTGACTGCTTGTGCTTTAACCCACTTCACTTTACTCCGCCACATCCTCCGGAGTTGGTGACTTTTCTGCTATTCGAAAACGGTCTGGAACCATTTTGAATACTCGACAGTCTTAATCAACACATCCCGATCCCTCTTTGACATAGCAGAGAAGCTCTTGTTCATCATGGTGTCAAAGTCTTTCATTGTTGGCCTCCTGGGCGTTGCGGCCGTGTCCGAGGCGGCCTCGGTCCCCCGTCCGTTTGATCAGATCTTGAACCGGCGCGCTGCCAAGGCTGTCAACTCTCGTCAATTTGGCGGCGGTTTTGGCGGTGGTGGCTTCGGGAATGGAGGCGGCTTCAACAATGGTGGCGACTTCAACAACGGCGGTAACTTCGGCGGGGATAATAACAACGGGGGGGATGACAACAACGGCGGGGATGACAACAATAACGGCGGGGATGACAACAACGGCGGTAACAACGGCGGCAACCAGTGTCTCGACCCTAGCGTAATTGCGACCGGCTCTGCACAAGATGGTCAAGCGGATGCCGAGGCTGGTCAAAGCCCCTCATTGACGTGAGCGCAAATCATCTCCCACTATGACATATTCCGAGTTTACTAAGAGGGTATAGCGATGATGCGAACTTCATCAGCTTCTGCCAAGGCAAGACAATCACAAACGGTCTCCAAGAGAGGGGTGGCTCGTGTAACCCGATCGGTGAGTACACGCACTCGCCCGAGTTGGACTTAGGCGGATATCTAACTTCCTCGCAGCTATGGGAGACATGCCCGGAGCAGACCGCATGATCTCGGGTATACTGCTAAACCCTCAACATAACGCTGATCTTCCTGCGAATACCGACTTCGACGTTCAGGTCCAGATTAACAACCTTGAGGCCGGAAGCTTTACCAACCCTGACAACACGTACTATGCGGCACCTCAACAACTCAACAACAATGGCCAAGTCATCGGTCATACTCACATTACCGTCCAGGACCTCGGAAACTCGCTTAACCCTACGCAGCCCCCGGATCCGTCGCAGTTCGTTTTCTTCAAGGGCATTAACGACGCCGGCAACGGGCAGGGCCTTCTAAGCACTACCGTCACCGGTGGTCTTCCTCCCGGAAACTACCGTGTCTGCACCATGACTTCCGCTGCGAACCATCAGCCTGTTCTGATGCCTGTCGCCCAGCGCGGAGCCCAGGACGATTGCCAGAAGTTCACCGTCGGGGCCTTTGGCGGCGGCAACAACCAAGGAGGTCAGTAAACCCTATGTCGACTCAATTCGCAATTCGTTTTATCGACTCGAGACCCCTGTTTTCAACAAGGACGAGATATAATGACTGGATTCATTTCACTCGGAGGATTAGCTAACATGACGGCGTTGTAGGGAATGGCGACTTCGGTAACGGCGGCTTCGGTGGAAACAATGGAGGCAATGGCGGCTTCGGCGGTGGTAACGGAGGTAACGGAGGCTTCGGTGGTGGTTTCGGCAACGGAGGTTTCGGCGGTGAGTAGCGCTCGGCTATCTGCCAGCGATCGACGTTCCGGACCAGCCCGGGACGTCTATTCCCGTTTACTCCCCTTCCTTTTCACTTCGCGTTGTGCTTTTGCTAATCCCCGGCAAAGAAGGCCAACAAGGTAATGATGCTAACGATTCCAATGCCCAGGCTTTGGGAGGAGAGCGGCCTGAAATATCCTCTTCCAATGACCCTCGGAGGCCTTTCACCGTGTAAGTAGATTACCCTCTTCCTCACCACATCCGGGCTCCGCACGGCATGTCGCGACAAAAGCCGCAACGCGAATAAATTCGCTGACATCACTCCTTTTAGCGAGGGTAACACTTTCGCCACGGAAGACGAGGCGAAGCAACGCGCCTGCGACATCCAAAGGAACCGATGTAACGATGCCGCCAACTCTGGAGCTGGCCACACGCTTTCCGACTGCGATGCCCAGATGCAGACCTGTTTGTCGTCATAGCCCGCCGTGGGACCCGCCTGGAAGCGCCGTCTCCGGCTTGGGTTTATTAGAGTCGGCGCCGCCACATAGAATTTCGAGGTGATTGTGGAGGAGCAACTGTACGAACACATACAATACAATCTAATGAGTCTTCCCACTTCTTGGTTGTTCCCTCCCGTCGTCCGTGTATTTAGACCTTTTTTTTCCTTCCCGCAGATGCCTCGTGGCCGTTTTGTCGTCTCCTTTCCTTGCAATGCGCGAAGTGGAGTGGGTTGGGTATATAGCATGAAAAGAAATGAGACGCGTTTTTGAAAATAGTACATGTCGGCAGTCATAGTGATTTTTGTTAGGGCGTTGAAAGGATTGAAAAGGCTTTGATTATTGCCCTGGGGTTACAAGGACAAAAGGGGGACAGCCTATATGTGGCTGTCCCACTTACGGTTGCAGGTGAGCTAGAACGGCAACCCAGACTGAAGAACTGTAACACTTTTGCTCATAGAATATACACAAATGCCCGGCTACGGGTTGTGCTGGTCGGACTCTCCTACTGAGGCTGCAGAGACTTAAGCTTCGTTCATTCTCAGGGCGTGCAGAGGGACCCATCAGCAGAACACTGGCCGGGAGGAGCAGCAGCTATGGTCTGTACAGAGACTGCCGCGGGGTTCAAACCCCCGGGGGGCCGCAGCGGCAAACAAGCTTTTCCGTGAGGTGCCAAGAGGAGGCAGCTGGCGCCGTACTTCGAGAGGCCCTGCGGGCCTATCTGCGACGGAAATGCGACCGCGAGGCGTCTCGGCCCCCTGTTCATCCGTCCGTCCGGCCGCGGCCCCGGCGGCCTGCCGCGAAGCCCGTTCATGCGCGCGTATAGCGACGTGGCCCTATAACAAAGCGTACGTGGTTGCCCAAAGAATGGAGGAGCCTCCCACGCTCATTACTTACCCACCAGCACGACGGAGTATCGAAGATGTTATGTTATCTATACGCATGTACGTACGTCGGCCTGACCCTGTGCCGTTGCTCGTCAGAAGCTTCATAGATGGGTGCTGGCTTTTCATCCATTCGTTCCGCAGGGGTTGTCACCGGCGCCGCTCGATTCTGCGGCATCCCAGCCTAGAGGAGTCACCGGGTCATCCCCTGATCCGCTGCTGTGGTGTTCTGTCGCCGCCAGCGATCGATCGTGTCTCGTGCGCATATGGAAGGGACCGGGGACAGCCAGGTAGTGGCGTGATTACATAATAGGGTTTTCTTTCGTTCGCTGAAGGCGTGTGTCATTCTTATGGGAACAGAGAGGTGCCGCCTCCTGGGTCATTGTGCTTGTAGTCGGGCATCCGATTGGCTTTGGTCGGTTATGTCGTTTCTGCAACCGTCGTACTTTCAACTTAGGTGACGTAGATCTGTTAGCCTATAATCCAGTTCTTTTCATCGTCCCTCTCGTCCTCGGGTGTCCTCGTCGTTACTCTTACTACACCTATATATCTTTCCTCAACGTCAAGCCTCTCAATCCATACACTTGCATATTGTGATAAAGAGCGAACGGAGATGCTGGCGCCAGAAGAACCCCCACCTGCGGTCATTGGCTCTAACGAACTATCTCTTCGGCGTCTCCGCGTTCTCTGTGGGCTTCCTCGCCAACGGAGCAGTCTTCATTTTTGGATACTGACCTCCCCGGGCAAAGAAATGAGCCCGGTCACATAAATGCCTGTCAGCTCCTCTGACTCCCACTTCGATTAATGCGATAGTTGATTCACATGCTATTTACCCCCTTCCCCTGAACTGAGGTAGCCGCGACGGTGCCGCCTCGGTGGCTCTGCAGTCCGTCACCCGAAGCGTGACCCCCTTTAGAAAGAAATTACATATACTTCCGCGGCATGCTTTCCCACTCACGCATTCTGGCAACCCGTAACGGAGACTGGGAACACCTAGTTACATGTGATAGGGAAACCCACCTACTAACACTCGATAGAACGAGAATCAAAAAGTTCCAGAAGAGATAATTTTCATATGCCGATATCTATCTATCCGTCATGCTAGAACCAGAGGTTCTTACGTAGTGCTCGTACAATGCGTTCATATGCCGGCGCCCGTCCAGAAAAGAAGCCTAGCTCGTTGCCTAGTGCTCAAGCTAGCTTAAGAAAGGAAGATTCAACGCCACCCCTTGGTCTGCCTTTTCGCTACCCGGTAACCCCTACCCCTACAGGGTTCTACACCCCGTGCTCCTTTGGTGTCTAGATGTATGTATTTTATGTATACGTGTCGTAACCAAATGTACCCCTGCCGTCCCTGGAATCTCTTTCTCTTCCCTCGCGACATCTGGATCTCCCCTACGAACCCCGCCATACTCACACCGTGATCTCGAGGGCGACGACGGCCTCCATCTCGGAGTCGCCGTAGAATATCTCGGTGCCGGCGTTGCCCACGTTGACGAAGTCGGTGTCGCGGATGTAGCCCCTCTCGGCCATGACGCCGAGCCAGTCGCGCAGGTCGCCCTCGAAGACGCCGCCGAAGGAGGACTCGGGGAGCGCGCTGCGCACCGTGACGCCGCTGCCCTGGTTCACGCCCTCGTACAGCTGGAACGTCGTGCCGTAGAGGTCGAACGTGGCCACGGGGCCCTGCGAGTACCCGATCGGCACCTGCCCGCCCCAGATCTCGATCCAGAGCATGAACTCCGACGTCGCCGTCGAGCGGGTGTCGCCCGCGCTCGGGGCCGTGATGAAGTCGAAGATGTTGGCACCTGGATGGTATCGGTGAAGCGTGTTAGAAGAAGACGTATGTATCAAAGCAACGATATTCATAGATCGTCGAGGGGAGAGGAGGGGTTAAATCGAGATTTACCTTTGAACTCGCCGCTGTTCCTGCGCTCCCACTGGAAGTACGCGGGGATCGAGGTTATGTCCCGGAACCGCTCCCCGAGATTTTTGCCGATACCGATGTTGGAGTAGCCCTTGCAGTCGTCCTCGGTGTCCTCGAGGCGCTGGATGTCGGTGACGCTGGTGTACCGGACCTGCTGTGTGCCGTCGGGGGCCTCGAGCACGCTCTCATAGTTGGTGCACTGCCGCCCCACCATCAGGTCCGCGTTGAACATGGCGTTACTGACGGTCCACGGGTAGCCCGGCATGATCTTGCGGTCCGAGTTCCCGCACAGGCGGGTCCCCGCCGGTGCGTCCGCCACTGCCGTCGCATCCCCGGCCGGAGACAGAGACGCCGTGGACGATCGATCGACAGCCCCCGTGCTGGATCCTGCTCGCGTCGGCTCCTCGGTGCTTGTAGGTACTGTTTCGGTTATCTCGGGCGGTGTGACTTCACTCGGCTCACTTGGCGGAGAGGCCGAGGCCGGAGACGATGTCTCAACGGACCGTTGGCTGGAGACCACGCTCGACAGTGTTGTCGGATCTATAGTAGGGATCTGGATGGTCTCCGTCGAGTTGCTTAGGGCGGCCGAGGTCTCGCTCGGCACCATGGCCACCGTGCTGGGAGCCAATGTCACCGTGTGGGTGGTGGTAACAAGGCGTGGGCGGCACTCTGCCCGCTTGGGTAGACCATGGGCGGCCAGAGGGCTCAAGGCCAGGAGAAGGAATGTATAGGCCATCATCATAGAATCCAGCAAAGAGTAAACGAGTGAAAGGAAAGGGGGGCTTTGCAGTAAGGCGGACTTGCTGTGAAAGCCGAGCAAAGAGCGAATGAAGGTAACGAAACGACTGGCGCTCTCTCGAGGAAATAGCCCCAGGCTGCTTGAAGGAGTGGATAGTTAAACTTCAAAAGAGCGAACGGCAAGAATATAAAAAATGCCAGGTCAAGAGTCTCCCGAGACAACACACAAGGTAGGCCGGCTGTAAGAGAACGTGTCCGGTCATGTGGGTAAGAGAAAGGACTGAGTCCTGTGTGCTGCTTTTCATTTATCTAACTTGGCATGACACGCAAACTTACATATGGGGCTTGAGGAAGCACCGCTCAATTGCGCGTCTACTGCATGTTAATTGCTTCGTCAGCCAGCCGCAAGGATAGCGAGAGTTGGGATGATTGTTTCATGTTTCAAGGAGACGAGGGGATCGTTCAGGATGCTGAGGCGCCGGCTTTCATCGCTCACTTGCTCGCTCTCTTTGTCCGGCTGAGAGACACGGGGCCTGCAGTTGGTGGCGTCTACCGACTTAGGGGTATAAGCCGGGGCCCACCAACCCGGCAAAAAGGGGGGATCATACTGGCGGCATGCGACCCCAGTGGCTGTCGGCGGTGGGATAATGCCAGGAGGCTAACCTGGACCTGACGATCCGAGGCCCCTGGTTGGCAAGGTAGTGTGGACTTAAAAATTGATAGTGCGCTGAGCCACAACGCACCCATTGACACTATCGATTATTTTGTCCACCACCTTGGCCGGCAAGGTGGTTTGACAGAAATATTGATACGCCCACGACCCATAAAACGCCACAGACACTATCAATATTTTGTCAACCACCTTGGTTGGGTGGTTAGCAGTCCCAAGAAAATGAAAGGGATCGAGTTTAAGCTTCTTTCAACGTTCAACAGAGCGGCCCAGCGCATCCAGACCAGCCAATCAAACCAACGCCATTGAATACCCCTCGGGGAGCTTCGCAGTAGCTCCGTCTCATCCTCTCTGCAGGAGTGGAATTAATTACCCCCATTGCGGCACGTTGCGCAGCACAAATACATGAGACAGGTGCACAAGCTCAAAGGCAGAGGCGCAACTTGATTAATAAACTTTTACTCCTATGGAGTCTCCCTGTTTGCGTATGACAAGGCACTCCTGCCCAAACCGATAACATCGTTCAGCGACAGGCATGACCCTAGTAGAAGAGACGTCCGAATTCCGAGCTGCGACTGTGATTGGAATAGGCTACAAATTGCGATTACACAGCAGACCGTGGGTAGAAGGAAGATTTCGGAGATGACTTCTGTGTACGGCTGCTCGTTCACTCCTCGGCGGTTTTTCAAAGCAAACGGCTTCCAACAATCCTCTAGGAGTTAGCTCAATCACGTGCACATGCACGTTTGTCGATATCAGAGCCTCCCATCGATGGCATGAATGACAAGGTGGGAGAGGCATCTGTTAGTTGCTGCTTCAAACTGCAATGGGAGCGTCTGGATGCCGAAGAGCTTGGCTCGAAGATAATTTGCTTGCAGTTTACAACCACGTTCCCATGGACACTGCCTTCGTGAGCGCAGATTTCAATGCATGTCTTAGACTGGCTCTAATATGGACAGCAGATGGAAATTCTGTAAGAGACACTATCCGTTCCTTGATGGAAAGCCCATACGGCTCTCTTTCTATCGATCTACAATCTATTGTTCGGTAGAACAACGAAGAGAACCGGTCAATGGCGTATCTCGGCCTTTGGGGCAAAGGTCACTGATCATTGTGTAGTGTGGTACAGAGAAGGTATTCTAAGGCGCATAGAACTCATAGTCTCAGTGCTAAGAGGAAAACGATGATGGTCCATATCATATCATTACAGCAAGTAAGACGGGTCAGACAAATCCTACGTTGCCCGATAAGTGTGCGCTATGCTCCCGCTCGATAGTAAACGACCCAATGCCCGCACTCTTGCAGCATTTCGCATAGGGGACAGGAGACGCCACAACTAATGAGGACAAGGACCAAGGTAAGCCGACACCTGCAGCTCTCTGCACGTACTACCAGGTAGGCAAGACCTATGTAACCACAAGCGCCTGTAAGAAGGGATATTTGAAGCCGTATCCGCCATTGCCGTGGGGCCAGAAGGCCTCCTGAAGCCGGGGTTCATTGAGGAAGTATTCGCGGGCCTCATCCGGCGCAGGCTCTTCACTTCGGGCCCCGGCTGACGAGCGAGGCCTCGCTCACGTTCCACGTCGACCCGTTGACCGACCTGGGCGGCTGGGAGGTCGTCCGCGCCGAGTTCGCTCGCGCGCTGTGGCTGCCGCGCAGCGCGGTGCAGCACGGTGCTGCTTTCGACCTCGAACCTCGCGGCTCGCATCGACGCCAAGTTCGGCCGCGGCGTCATCGGCAACGCCCTGCAGCTCGTCGCGCGTGAGGCCCTCGATGACTGCATCCTGCGGAGCCGCCTGGGCGACCCCCGCGGCTTCCACATCACACCGCGTCCGCCCCTGTTGTAACCCCTTAAGGAGCTCAGGGACCACAAAAGGTTATCCGGAACGTGTGACAGTTTGTGAACGTCTTGGGGTGTCTGGAAGGGCGGCAGAAGGCGTAGAGGGTAAGTACTTAGATATTGATACTAAGGGGCTGGTAAGCGGTGTTACACTGCGTTAGCTCAACCTAGGATCTATCCGACGATCTATCAATACGATAGGATAAGTGCACTTCATTACCTACGGCCTCCTAGATGTCTCACAGTGAACGTTCAAGTGACCAAACATGTTCGGACTCTGACGAACGATGTCCAAGCGGCAATGCAAGGGACCGACACTTCAAGGATAGCGGCATCGTAAAGTCTCTCCCTCGCTACTCATTGCTTAGGCGCATGCTTCCGTTCCGCAGATGCCATCCCCGCACCCGTACTACCTGTCAATGTTTTGGGGCCGGGTTAACAGATGTGGTGTTACTGGCGGGAGAGGACAGTGGTTCTTTCTCTCGCCATTCCATTCTGGACCTATTGTTCAATGATGGTGCGTCCTGCGCCAAAAGATAGAAGCCATCCTGTATACCGCTACATAGGGGGCGGTACGTTGTGCAAACTTCTACCCCTAATTTACATGATAGATGCATCAGTTATGTCTAGTCAAACAGCGCTCAGTTGCGCCCCTCGTGAAACCAAACCATGATTAGGAGAACCCCCTGAACCACCAAATCAGGGTCACAGCCTCCATTAGCAACGTCTAAACTATTTTATGCAGAAATTCTATGCTGTTCGATTCGTATTAATATCTCCAACGTACTTAGCGACTCGAAGATCGGCAATTCGCCGTGTGCAACATATCCAAACCGGTCTGCAGTTCGTCTGTCTCCGCCCCTAGAGTCTCAGTCGCCTTGGGGTGACACGGTCATATTTCAACTGCATTGGAGGTATGCGCATCCAGGAGGTGCTTGCCGTGAGCTAGCGCCTCTTGCCGAACGGCCAAGAAGACTTCAGGGGCGATGCTGGCAGTCACCGCGGCGTTGCCGCTATTTGCCGAAAGCTCCTTTATCTCGAGCCCCTCAACCTCGAGAGTCCTGATGGCCACGCCAATAACAGACGCCCGCACCCGGCCCTCATCCGCTGAGCTAGCAGCCGGTGGCTGCACGAGCGCAGCATGAAGCACTATGTCGTGCAGGCCCTGCTCAGGCCCCCGGCGCGCACTTAGGAGCCCGCAGAACCGGGACTCCGGATGCGGCGAGCATCTTAACAGACGCGAACCCGCCTATGCGTGGTCATGATACACAATCGGAGAGGGCAACTGATATTACCCGTGTCGACCGCGGGAACCAACTCGGTGATCAAGCGGAACTTGGCGTGAATTCTTCATCAGGCGTCTCACATGGGCTAACTCCGGGGTACTGGTTCCTAACAGTCTCAACGCCCATAAGGGTGTGCCGCAAACATAGTATCATTCCTTATCAAAGGCCAGATTGTTCCTGCGTATTGTTAGAGGTTTGTGGCCATGGACCTACATTAATGGAAAGTGATGAGCACGGAGCTCATTGCAAGATGCTTGGTGGCCCCTTTTCTCAAGAACATCCAGAAGCGGAGCCTATTTCTCGGGAAGACCCTAAAGATACCTGCTGCTATGTCGACCTCTGCATCGGGGAGAACGATAAGTGTGGCCGCGTCGTCGACTCCACAACAATTTTTTCGCAAGGTATCCTTGGTTCGCCTTTCTGGGGGTCGATTTGGATTACGTGAAGCCTGGCGCAGTCTAAGGACGGAGAGTCCACAGCCTCACAACGTGACAACCTGAAAGGAGGCTGTACCTCACACGATGCCTATGAACTCGTGCTTCTCCCTGAAGGCGACACGGATGGTTCTGCTGTTCGTGAACGGCATAAGTGAGTTCCAAAGTATCAGCTTCTTCTTCTCCTAATTCTCCAGCGCCAGCGAGTAATTTCCTGCTTGTTTTTAGCGTAAACACGGTCTTTCAAGAAGAACCGCACCTCTTATTAATCAGAGAACTCTTCACGGTGAGATCATTAACCGTTGATACTGCAAATGACTTGGGTCCAGCTGTCTCCTTACGCCTTCTCGGCTTTTGCCCCAGGGGCCGTATATCTGCATGGGGCGCCGGTTCACCCTGTTTGAGGCCAAAATAGCCCTGGCAGTGATCCCTCAATATCCGGTTTAGAGCGTCGAGTGGTCGTCTACTACCGAGAATCCAGGGTTCACGTTACGTGCTCCCGGTCTGACAGTGTGGGTGGAGGGAATTCGCACATGATGCCTTTAGCTCGGAATATCACAATGCACGCGCGGGACGGATTCACCGCCAGAGCTAGCATGCACGAGTTACAGGTGGTTATTGTTGTAGTATTTAACGCCGGGGGACCGCCGCGTGGCGTCTATCCCGTAGCCTCCCTTAGGGCATCTGGGCGTGATAGGCTGGGTGTAGCTAACTAACTAACTCCTTACTCCACAGGTACAGAACCCATCTGACAAGTCATGTCCGAAGAAGCTTCGCTGTTTCCAGCGGTTCGCGCTGTATTCTCCCTGTGGCCCAGTGAGGGCAGTACCCAGCAGCTATCGGGTACTAACGTATATGTCGTAGGGCATATTGCCCAAGGCGGGACCTGATTGGCCGTGGTCGTGGGCTGTCGCCCCTTTTCTCGCGCTACGGCGCATTAATGCATTAGAAAACGGAAAAGAAAGCAGACAACACCCCTAACTCCCCAAACTCCCAAACTCCCAAACTCCCAAACTCCAAACGAGTTATAGGTTGGCTGTGTGGTAAAGGCGTTTGACTCGTCGGCGCATCAAATGGAGCAACCCTAGAGGCCTAGAATGCCAGGCAGAGGTGCCTTAGACACGGTTTCCTGCATCTTAGAATAAGACTTTTAATAAGACCAGAATTGCGCCTCTTGCCACATACACGGTTACCACACCTACCCTCAACGCTATTACTGGTTGCTTTCTGCTCATCATTTTGGACGAATTGAAAAGATTCTCCGTCGACCATGGCCCAGCAAGCGAAGCCGCAGTCTTTCCAGAATCGCGATTTCTTCCCTTCTTTCCGCGATTGTCCGGCTGACGAATGGGACGAACGATTCTTCAAAGAGGATGAACCTGGGATCCATTGCAAGCAGTGGTGTCTACTTGGAGAGATCATCCAAGCCGATACCCTCCTCCGGCCGCGCCTCGTAGCCAAGGATTACAAAGGAGATGCGTTCGTCGTCGCCTTCTACCCCGACGACGAGGACGACATGCCCCGCATCCTGAAGGGTTTCAAGGTTGGCAATACGGTAGCCATCTTCTATGCTGTGATCCATGGTTTCCTCGACCAAACTTGGGGCGTCCGGGTCGAGAACACAAACTCGGTTCTGGTAAGTACTTCTCTGGCAGGGGCCCAAAAGGGGCAATGCATAGGGTGCTTATAGTTGATATGCCGACGTATATCACTAGATCATGCCACTCAAGATGAATGAAGTCATGGCGATGAACAAAGAAGTCATCGAGTACACGCCCGCCGACGGAGCACCGCGGAGATGCCACGCTTGTGGCGAGGCCAAGGAGGGGCTCGAGCGATGCGGAGGATGCACGCTATTCTCCTATTGCAATAGGGTAAGTTAGTTTGCCGTCCTCACACGGAAACCCAGTCCATGTGCTGTCGGCTCCCAATACTGACCGGGAAAAGGAATGCCAAGCGAAAGCCTGGAATGAAAAGGGACACAAGAGGTTCTGCAAGGCTTTGAAGAATAAAAACGTGCGGGACATGCACTTCCTTGACTACGACAACAGTTCGGACTGTATCGCCTTCTCATGAGGCCGAGAGGGTGTTGCTAACCCCTTTTACGCTCCACCACCTTAACGCGCTACCTATTTTTGATGCTATTAATACCAGAAAACTCAGGAGCAGGTTCTTTGGTTTCCTTATCTTGGTCATTTGAGCTTGTTTGGGCTTCAGTCTCCCTTCAAGACTGACTGCCCTTCGGAACAAAGCGCTGTTCGACGACATCGACATGGAACCGAAGACTTTTCGTGTAAATATGGCCTGGGGCTTGCTCGAGTGAAGCATTCTTGCTGGGACGCCTACAACCCTGCCTAAGAAAACCGTGGAAATAATACCCACATATTAAGATACAGACCGAATGTATAGTCTTTAACCTCTGGAAGTACAGTCCACTCTCAAAGTCAAACAGGAAGTTGGTTATTGGTTCTTCAACTTCTCTAGGTGCTTAGTCTGCCACTGGCGTTGCAAGAGATACAATATTCCGACACACAACTCACAAGTCCCACTTACCTCCCAGCCTGCGAGGTCAGCGACACCGTTCCATTTCGTCTTGCAGTCGTCACTCACCAGGAATTGGACTACCCGCCAGACGAATTCCGCGCCACGCGAATCGGCATGGGCAGGGAAGCCGTCTACAAGCCCCTCAAAATATGCCCTGTGGTCGCCGTGGCGCCGCGAGATGGAAAAGAGGCTACGGACACCTTGTAGGCAGGGCGGGGGTGCTCTCGGGTAAGCACGTAGGTAGCTACCGCAGTATACGCCAAAGGCAGCCTGGATAGCATCGCTTTCCAGGAGTTCTTTGGCCTTGCGTTTACTGTCTAACCAAAGAGATCTGCTGATATGCTTTAGCGTGGCCGTTTTGAAGACGCGAGGGTCTGTTGGTAGGGTTAAGTAACCCGGGGCAGGAAGCATGGTGGTCGTTACTGTCACAGGAGCCAACCTCCTGGTCGATTCCGGAACCTACCGGCATCGACTCTAGTGTGTGATGAGGTTAAATAAGGGCGAAATTTCCTTCTGTAGAAACACCGGCGTTGAGCTTGTTTAGATGAGCTGTCTTGCATGATATACCCTTTAAATCTCGGAGCACTGGACAAGTTTCTTTGTCTCACAAGTCACACAAATACGACAGTTTTGAACGCAGTTTGATGACCGACTAAGTCTAAGCGTGTTTTAAACAAAGGAGGTGTCTCCCGGAAGACAGGACTGACGCACTACACAACTGGCTTTCGATTTCAACGCATCTAGTCTAATGGGCCATATGGTGGGAAGAAATGAAGGTTATGGTGAGAAGGAATAAAGGTTAATTATACTGTGGGGAGGAATGTGGGTTATGGTGAGAATGAACAAAGGATATGGTGGGAAGGAGTAAAGGTTATGGGTAGGCATAAGTGAAGGATCGTCATCGTCGAAGATGTAGCATCATAGGGCCATAGGCTTAACTCACCTATGCGTTATTGCTTCGTTCCCCGGCTCTGACGATATGAGCTTTCCCAGCACTTAAATACTCTGCGATACATCCCTGCTGACACAACCACTTGTCTCTAATACATCGTTAGTGAGTCGTGACCCATATCCGTAGGCTGCGGCTGTCAGGATATTCGCTTCTGTTCTATATAAACCGTTCTAACGCTCTTTAAAAGTATAGAGCGCTCAGGTATATACATACAAACCCAAAAACAAAACCATGGCACCGGAACCCCCATTTTTTTTAAAACGTGTCGTAAACCAAAACCCCTTTAGTCCATCGTGGGTATTCCCTCAAACTCCGCATAGCCACGAGCCAAGTTCATACTTTCTGGATGCATCGTCAGCATGGATCCCGTCAGTGAATGTCGCAAAGAGGCAAGTTCTACTTACGTAAGCATTGTGTCGCTGCTCCCTTGAGCAAGTTGTCGATCGTCGCGCAGATTACAACGCGCTTCCCCGAGCTGTGAACAGCAAACGCCCCTATTTCTACCCCATGCTTTCCACTAATGGACTTGACCAGGGGCGCCTCACCCACAACCTTCACGAGCTTCTCACCCGCATATCTATCCTGATATATCTGGCGGATATCACGAGATGTCATCGTCTTGTTAAGAGGGATGCTGATAGTGTGGTGAATTCCCTGGAACCAGACAGCGACGTGGGGCATAAATGCTACGTCAACGCGGAGCTGGCTGCTGATCTCCCGTTCGTGTATATGATCCGTCAAACTATAAGGGATGAGATTGTTTGTCAAAAGATCGACATCATTCTTGGGTGAAGGTTTCGACCCGGCGCCTGAATAACCCGAGACTCCGAACGCGTGTATTGTAACGCTAGGGTCAAGGTGCTCCACCAGAGGCGCAATTGCGAGCTGAGCCGCCGTAGCATAGCACCCGGGGTTAGCAATCTGCTTGGCTTGGGCGATCGCAGAACGTTTCACCAGCTCCGGGAGACCGTACGTCCAGGACTTATCAAAACGGTAATCGGCAGAGAGATCTATGATCAAGCTGCTGTCCTCTCGCGGGGCGGACTTCTTGGCTTCCTTGATAGCGTCCACGAATGGCTTGCAGACGCCGTTCGGTAAAGCCATAACCCAGACGTCGATCTCTCCTCTCTTCTCCATTTCCAGGACGTCATCCGCGCTTAGGTTCTGGTAGATGATCTCTTTTTTGTTATAGCCTTGCAGCTTCTGGCCTGCCAATTCTCGGGATGATACATGTCGAAGCTCGAAATTCGGGTGGGCGTCGAGCAAGCCGATCAAGGCCTGCCCGGTGTAGCCTCGTGCGCCGATGAGGGCGACCCTCGACGGCTGCGTGTTGGAAGCAAGTTTCTTGCCATATGGAGGGTTCGGGTTGGTCGTGGTAGCGTAACCTCGAGAGAACCCCTTGGAGAAAGCACCAGGCCGGGCGGTCCCCATTACAGGCCTGCGAGCAAGGGTCGAGTAGCTTCTGGCGCCCCGAAAGTTCTTGGAGGCGAGCTGGGCACCCCGATGGAGTCTAGCCTCCAGGTTGGAATCTCCAAGCATCGCTCTGCCGTGAGCAGTGAACTCTCTCATGAGCTTGCTGAGCGGCTCACCAAACTCTATTCCGTACCAGAACATGACGTCGTTACCATCGTCATGGACAAGGCTACCATTAGCCCGACCGAAGAACCAAGTGAGGTTCTCATCATCAGCCTTGACGGTCCAGACTAGGCTCGGATAGTCCTTCTGGATAGCATCGAAAAGATTGTCTGCAACGTGGCCGAGCCAACCTTGCTTTGTTATAGTTAGTGTGGCCAGAGTGGCATAAGGCTGCTCGGGGGAAGGGTCAAGAACAACTGCGAGAGCATTCATAGGCTCATCATAGTACGCCTTGAATTTACGGACTCGTAAGAAATCCAGAAAACGATCGACAGTGGCTCTCGCGTCCGGTACCTCACGATCCCTGATCAGTCCATCCTTGAGCTTTTCCAGGTCGGTGAAGTCGGCTACACTCGTGGCCGTCTCCAGTCGGTCTCCGCGACGGATCAGGGTTCCGGCCCCGGAATCGGTAAATAGTTCCTTCTGAAGATCGGCAGGGTGAATGATAGCGACACTCGAGGCCCGCGGGAGGTTATCCAGAAGCTCCTTGATCTCCTTGATCTTGAGACGCGTGCCATACCGGCACCAGGGCTGTGCCATGAGGTAGTCAAACTGTTCGTCGAGGTTTATAACGGATATCTTCTGGTGCTCGTTGAACAAGCCACCCTTTTCACTGAGATAGACAACCTTCAGTGGCTCAATGGCACGAGCTAGCTCTCCGGCTGCGACATCGGCATTGACGTTCAGAACTTGGCCTTCGGCGGTCTCTGCCAGGGACATGAGAATAGGCATGTACCCATTCGCAATGGCGTTCTCGATGGGCTTCTTGTCGACTTCGGTGATCTTTCCAACGAATTTCCATCTAGCCTCATCGAGGTAGTCGGCGGTGAAGACGCCAGAGGTGATGGGCCGTGTGCGGACGCCCAACTGCTCCAGTCGCTGAACCAGCTTGAGATTCTCGGCCAGGAACAGCTCCTTAGCGATGCGTAATGTCTTGCCATCTGTCACACGGATACCTTCCTCAAACTGGGGCTCTACTCCGGCGGCCTCGAGTAGCTTGTTAAGCTGAGGGCCGGCACCGTGGACGATGATGGGGAAGAGGCCGAGAGTGTAAAGGAAGGCCAAGGATGCACAGAGCTCGTCGAGATGGTCGGTCAGGATAGCACCGCCGACCTTGATTACGGCGAATTGTTGAGAAGAGACGGAGGAGAAGTAAGAGAGGTACTGCTGGACTTCGCGCTTGGAACCGATATTGTTCAGGACCTGAACCACAGCTGCTCGCGTGAGCGAGTCGTTAGATCGGGCGGACGAGTAGGCAGCCCGTTGTTGAATCGACGAAGCGGATGAAGCAAACGCAGGCCTAAGTCGAGCAACCTGGCGAGTCGAGAGGCGGCGGCGAACGCCTGCACGGACGACAGCGCGGACGGCACGTGCAGAAAACATGCTGGAGTCTAGATGGTATAAGCGCATGGGCGTCAACTCAAGGTGGGAGGGGGGGGCGCAAGCAGTGGACGAGGTATGGATTATACGATCCGGCAGAAGTTGTAGGATGCAGCTTCTCAGAACCCGGCAACTAGAGGCGGAAAGAGGGAACAGAAGGATGGTTCTGTCCGGTTACATCACCCGGTGCGTACGGCGACCCAAATTGATTCCTTCCGTCGCATTAACTTTTCCAATGGGCAGTGGGCAAGTGACTGGAGTTCGGAGCTTGCGACCTGATAAACGATAAAAGGTGACTCGGTCAAACTGATCGAATCGGCCCTTGATCCGTGCATGCGAAGGGGAAAAAAATTCTTGGACCGCCGAAAACCGCAAACCAATTTCAGTGGAGCCCAATCCATCAATGTCACACCCACCTGTGGTCCTCTACTATTCGATACTTGTATATACTTGGTACTCTCACCACCTTTTGCACTTAGCGAGAATTGTAGACAATTTATGCTTACGCAAGGAGATCAGTGAATAACGAACATTTTCAAGAACTTCCACACCCTCTCCATAAAGGCAACAACATTGCGCTGCCAAATTCGCCACCATGTCTTTCTATCTTTTGGCCCACGGCCTGCCAGCAGTGACAGCCCTTCCAGATGGACCCCCTGACTGACCGAGACGCCAGTCTTAAGACCTACGTCCCGGGGTCATAGACTTGGGAGCCCCGTAGTGTATAACCAGGACTTTAAGATGCATTAAATGTCTTAGGCTACTATCTTGTCGAACAGACTATCACGGCATGAATCCGAAGACCCCAACTATAATTAAGCTAAACATTCTAAATATGACATGTAATGACACTCCATAATCGAACTGGCGTCTGTGCCTGTCTGCCGCCAATACTTGCATTCCGGTATACAACTTCGTCCTCGACGTACTAGACACGCTCCTCTCGGTTACAACACAGCCTACCCGTTCAGTGGCTCAACGGAGAGGGTTATTCGTTTAGAAACATCCATCTGTCGTCTCACAACAACGCACCTCCTCGCTCGGGAACAGTTGCCTTCGTTATACGTAGCTAACTATATATATCCTGCCCCTTACCCCCGGTCTCCTTTGAGCTTCTCCCCCCTTTCTCTATCCTTTCAACGCAACACACAATCACCCAAGCTCTCATTGAAGCTGACAAAGCCATACGCTCGCAGAGGTAAAATCCAAAAAAGAAAAAGAAAGAAGTCCAAGTACACCACACTCTCCTGACACACACACAGACACACACACACACACCCAAAAAAAAAAAAAAAAAAAAAAAAAAAA
>QJOA01000060.1:0-184148 GCA_004155915.1 Monosporascus sp. CRB-9-2 | reverse complement strand
ATTATTAAGTTATATTTTTTTCATATTTTTATTATACGTATATTATACCAAAACGTAATTCGTACCCGTACGCCAAGCTAGCGCGTCCGGCCCCCGCTTTGCCGTCCCTCATCAATCCTACGTTCCAACCTTCTTTCGCCGCAGAATTACCTACCTTCCAGACATCGCACGGCCTCCAAACTCCGGCACCGCATCCGTCTCGCCGTATTTCCTAAGTACCCAGCTTGAACGGCGCAGTTAGCCGTCGGGAAGCAATTGGAGTCTACCCCCTACGGGACTAAATGAAGTCTACCCCCCCTGTCGCCGCGCGCGGCCCGTACGCACCACCAAAATTCTAATCGAAGTCTTGAAGACTTTATTAGGAAATAGAGCCTAGGAATAACGCCTAGGTTTGCCGTAACTTTTAGGTCCGGAAATCGTAATTTCTATAATTATATTTAAATAAAAATTATACCCGGTATATACCGAATTTTATTATTAATATTATATTTTTCCAGTATTAATTTTCAAACGTATTTAGTCGTATTTAAATAAACTTTAACTTTATCGTTAACGTAATCAAACCGGTATTCCGTATATACGATAATATATTTACCCTTTTTCGTTATTTAATTTATCGGCCGTACATATACGTATATATATATATACTCCGATATTTCGGAAACGTATTTTATTTATCTACCCGTTTATTTATTCGTTTATTTATTCGTTTATTTATTTGCTTATTTTATATATTTACGATACGTATATATACAGATATATATACGTAAAACCTATTTTAACGGTTTTCGCGTTTAATAATAAATAACGAAATTAGATATAATACGTTTAAAATCTTTTTTTTTTCTTTACGTACTTTTTTCCGACCTTTTTTTTTTTTTTTTTTTCCGTACGTACGCCCGTATACCGGTAAGCCCGTCCGTACGGCGGTTTCGTATCCGGACGCCATTAATTTCGCGGTACGCGCGTATACGCCGGGACCCGTACGGTTCCGGTTAACGCGTACGCCGTACCCCTTTTTTTCTTTCCAGGTTTTAATCCTAAAATTACCTTCGGCCGTAAGAATATATAGCTACTTATATCGTATGCTTTTCCGGATTCGGATACCGTATTCGCTTCGCCTTATTTCCTAAATACCCGGCTTAAACGGCATAATTAATAACCGGAAAATAATTAAAGTTTACCTTTTTGCAAAGCCAAACGGAATTTACCTCCCCCTGCCAGAACGCGCGGCCCGTACGCGCCACCAAAATCTAATCGAAATTTATAAAACTCCATTTACGAATAGCGCCTAGCAACATTTTACAAAGGTTTTATAAACGGTAAAAACGGCAGAAGGAAAAATTAATTATAATATAAGTACGAATTAAGAAAAAATGGTATACTGGAATAATAAATTACGGAATTATATAAGGAAACTATATTACATTACAAATAATAAACAAATTATAATTATTGTACCGAAATAAGGAAAGTTTTTACAAAATTAAAAATGCTGAAATTTAAATATTTAATAACGATAACGAATAAATTAAATACAAAATTAATTACTTTAAAACTTTTATTAAAAAAGAATAAATTATTAATTTCGATATTATTTTAAAAAAAGATTAGGACATAATTTTGGATTATAATAATTGAAATAATATAATCCAGTTATCGCTGAAAAAAGTGGTTAAATAAATTTCGTTTTATTTTTTTCCGATATACAAAATATAAATAACGTGAACTTTTGATATTCGATTAATAAATTCAACGAATATATATATATAAATATAAAAAAAACTTTATTATTTAAAAGAACAAAATATACATTAAGTAAAAAGTATATTAAAAAAGTACGACGTATTATTATAAATTTTAAATTACGTTTTCGATAAATGAATAATAAGTTATTAATAAAGCTTAAGCAATTACCGGAAAGATATTTAAAATATTACCAAAATATTATAAATATAAGCAATTTTTTTAAAAAATATTTTAAATAACATTATTAACTTATAATAAATAAAACTACGAAAAGTTTTTAAAATCATGAAATAATTATTTTCGACCTTATTTATAACTTGAACTAAATAAAATAAAAAAATATTACGTAATTATTGCGAAAGAAAAGTTAAAAAAGGTTAAATACGACGTTTAATATTATTAATAAAATTTTTAAAACTTTTTATAGCGAAAAAAATGGAAAATTCTAATTCGTCATTAATTAAAAATAGATAAACGACATTATTATTAAAAATGAAACCTTATTATTATTAATTACCGAAATAAAAAATTTCCCATACGGAATAAAACGGTTTATATTTTTAAATTAAAAAGAAGAATATAATTAAATACGGATTAAGTTAAGTAACGAAAAGAAAAAAGCTTTTAAAATTAAATACGGATTTTTCGAATACCTTATAATATTTTTTAGATTTAAAACGTACCGACAACTTCCTAGCGAATAATTAATTATATATTACGAAAACCCTTGGATATTTTTATTATATATTATTTCCACACATCTTAATTTATTTTGAAATAAAAAAAACCGGCCAAAATATATTTCTAAAGTTTAATAAATATTATAAAACGTTAACTTTTAGTTAATGCCGAAAAAAGTATTTTTTATATATAAAAAGTAAAATATTTAAAACATATTATTATTTTTAAATATATTAATACAATATTAAAAAGTGCGTAATAATTAAAAAATATGTATAACTTATTAATATCAAAAAAACGTAAACATTTCTTGGATTCGATAATTATTATAAAGGATTTATACGCAATTTTAGTAAAAAGGTTATATTCTTAACAAAACTTATAAAAAATTCTTTTTTCAAATTAAAAACGCCTTAATTAATAAACTAATATTAATTATATACGGCCTAAAGTATTTAATTTAATCAGGAACCGATATTGTAAATTCCGCCTTTAAAATAATAATTAAGTTTCGAAACGATTAAAAAAACCTTTACGTTATTGCCTTTTATTTTTATAAATTATAAAAACTAAATTAAATTACCTTATATACGATAAAAACTTTTAATTAACGTTAATACATTTAAAGAATTTAAACATTATTTTAAAAATAATATATACCAAATCAAAATATATACGGATTATAAAAATTTTATATACTTCTTTATAATTCGAAAATTAATCGGAAAATAATTACGCTACGTAAAATATTTTCCTATATTCGCTTACGTTATTATTTATTGCAAAAAATTAAAAAATAACAAAACAAACGTAGTTAATAAACGACTTAACTTAAAGGAACTTAAAGTTAAAATATAACAAATAGTTTTCGATATAATACTCGAAAAATATTTGTAATAATAACGAATTATTACAATAAAAAGAACTTTAGCTAATAAATATTAACGTATATAATAATGTAATAATAACCTGCCCGAAAAATAACGCATATACAAAATTTAAATATTAAAAAAACTTTTAAAAAAAAATTGTAGAATATATATATATTAATTATATAAATATTTAAAAATTTATAAAACCTTAAAACGTTTATAACGGATATACTACTTTTTTAAAATAAATTTAACCATAAAAACGATAATACGATAATACGATAATTACGCCAAAACAAAAACACGACGCTATAAGCCTTACGGAAAATTATAACCATTATTTAATCGCAAAATACTTATAAAGATTTATTATATATAACTTTATTATTAAGCTTTTTATATCGAAAATTCCAGTTATAAAAATATATTACGATAATATTTTCGTAATCGTTTATTAATTTCCGAAATTTTCTTAATTTTTATTTTATTACGATAATACCGCTATAAAATAACTTGCCTATATTTTCTTTAATTATATTGTAAATATTTACGGACTTTTAACGGAAATTATATTAAATAAAAATATATTTTTTATTTTTAAATTTTAATAAGGTTTTATAACTTAATTTAAATGAAATTATAAACTATTTAACGTATTTACGATATTACGTTAATTACGAATAAAATAATTAGGTCGAAAAGTTATTAATTATTAAAATAGGACGGGAAGAATCGGTCCTAATCAATGCATAATCGAAAAGCGTGTTACGAGTAAGCCCAGGGTTTAAGAGATAATGAAGGTAACGCAAACTATATTCTAGTATTAAGACCAGTAAAGCAAAAACTATAAAAGATAAATGGTGATGTTCTCGGGGTTAAGCCCGGCGAAAAGAACTGCTAGAAATATATAGGGGGTGCTAATTAACCGATCAATCAGGTTATATATCCGACCCTGCATCCTGTTTCATTTTAACCTTTTTTTATAAAATAGAATTATTTTTAATTTATTTTAAAAAATAACTAAATAAAAACTTAACGTAATTAACTCCCAATTTTATAAAACATACATAAAACTTATTAATTAATTCAATTAACGTTTACGCGGCTTATTTTCCACCTTTTTTAGCTTAAAACTTCGTTCTTTACGTTTAATTAAATCCTCGCGTTATTTGGCTTTTTTTTTTTTCCTTTTAGGCCTTATCCTTCTTTTCCTGCTTAACGATCGAGGCCTTATATTTAGGCCAACCAGGCCAACCTTAAAAGAAATATGGTTCCGGTCGTTATGCCACTATTTTATAAGTATCTCCTATCCATTTATACGGTATATTATACCGGCCCTTTATTATTACTTATGCTCGCTAATTACTTACGGCCGGTCGAAGTTTATACTTCGGTTTAAAGGTAAATTTAAGGGGTTATGTCGGTAATGTATCTTTAAAACGAATAGGCTGTAAAAAAGGTATTAAAGTTACAGTAATTCGTAAGATCGATTCCTTAAAATCATTTTCTTTTTAATTAAAAGGAATTAAGCTTAATTATTAAACATTTTTAAAATTTAAGGCTTTACCAGTATCTAGTTTTTTATTATTATCGCTGGACGGGGATAAAAATTTGCTAGGCCATAATTTTGCGGGCCTTAAAATATCGTCTTTTTTTAACTTAAATCCAAGGTATTTTTTAATTATTTTTTCTATATTATTTTGTATAACGACCTTTTTAAATAATACAAACTTATTTTATTAACTTAAGTCGCAAGTAATAAAATAAAACCCGTAGGTAACTTATAAACCACAAATTTAAGATATATTTTGGGATAATATATTGGCAATCGCTATACGTATAAGCGGGTTACCAAAAACTAAATCCTTTTAGGCCTTTCGATATTTTTGCAGAAATAATTTGGCACGTTTTTTGGACGGGCAAGTATCAAAAAGTATAATAATTTTTTCTAATCGGATATATAATGTACTAACCTAATAACTTTTTTTTCTGTTACCGACTGGTATTTTAATTTAGGTAATAAACTAAATATATTCAGGATTATAGGCCCGGACCGCTTCTTTTATTTTATTAGGGATAATAACAGCCTAACTTTTATTAATTACCTTTCCGGCTTTTAAAATAACGGCTATAATTCCGGGTAAGGTATTTATAGCGATTATTTAAATAATAACAATAAAATGTTAAAATCGTAAATACTTTCCATCTTGTATAATTATTAAAGTTTACTATAGTCCGGCCGATATTACGTTACTCCAAAATCTATTGGACCATAAGGGAAATAAAGTGGCCTTTCGTTATGGACGGGTACTACTTTTATCATATAAGGCAATAAAAATAAACCGATTAAAATATAACTCCGGGAGTAGTATTATAAAGGGATAAAAATTGCAACTTTTATTATGCATTTTACGTAATATGCGGTCCATATCCTCGATATTTTATATAGGTATATTAACGGACTAACTAAAATTTCCAGAATATAATATATTTAACTTTTTAAATCCCTTATTTTTACCTTATATAATACGCTTTTTAGACGACGATATTATAATTGGTATTAAATTAATCTGGATATATAAATACGACTAAAACGATATATAATAATTAAAGGTAATAATAATAATAAATAAAGATAATATATAATATATAGATATATATAAATATAAATATATCTATATTTAGGTGCAAATATGTAAAAATATAAATAAGTTATAAATATCGAATTATATAAATGCAAAAATCCGTTAAAAAATGACAACAAATTATACGCGTAACTAATCAGGTACATATAAGATTAATGCATTAAATTTTATTATAAAAAACGTATGCGCCGAAAAAATTCCTAATAATTTTATCCGATATTATATAAAAAGCGATATAGTCGTCGGTACGTTTCTTTAATTAGTTATGTAATTATTTCTACACCTATACTTTTTTTATAACTTTTTTTTTATAAACTATATCAATTTTTTCCTTCCGATTATATCCATTTTTAAAACCTAACATATACCCAAATATATACATAATTATTTCCGTCGTTTTAATTAATCCATTATAAGTTCCCGCAAGTTATTAAACTTATGCAGTACCTAGGATTCTTATAAAAATACAAACCTAAGTAAATTTGTCGACCTTATAAAAAAATCGTCCATTAAAAAATAATCCGGATCAGATAATAAGTTATCAGGTTCTAATAATATTAAACCAATCGATCGTAAGGTTAAGCAAAATATACATAAATTCGAACATATCTTTATTTAACGTCGTAAAATCCTAGCTACATTAAATACGACCATATTTTCTAAACCTGCAACTCGTTATACCAATAACGCCTTAGCTATTAATCGGGATACTAAGCCTTTATATAACCCTAATAATATCCGCAAACCTTAAAATCTAATATATCGCCGGGCACCTATTTACGAACTAACTCTTTCCTTCCAGTATAAATTCCGTAATACAGCACTCGATCAAAATGCCCTACTACCTAAAATACCGTTATAAATAATTCACGGCTTTCTAAACCTTAACTTTCTTACCATATATTACCGTTAATCGAAATAACAAAAAATCCAATACCCAGCTTAATCCTAAATACCATTAAGCAGACAACCGGTAGCCGTCGATTAATATCGGTTATACCTCTACCTCCTAAAATATCCCAACCTTACAGTATTATCTCAGGGTCTTTATCAACGGCATCGACAATTCCAGCAGATCCGCGTATTACTAATCGGCTCCCTAAGCCATTTTTAAGCATTAAAATATTACGCCTTCCTAATTTTCAAATCGGGCGTTAACGGAAATTAACTTAATTCTAAAATAACCAAAATATTATACACTACGTAACGCTTAAACATATTAAAATAAATATTTTCTATCTTTTATAACATTCTTAACGAATTCTCACTAATTAATATAAAATGTTTAAAGTTATAGCCATTAACTTGGTCGGCAATCTAGCTACCGGTCGGTACATACAATAACGAATCGAAAGCAAAAACTTTTAAACAACCGCAAATACTTAATTTAATATAATCGCTATACTTTAAAACGAAAATAAAAAATTACCGTCTTATCCTATATACGTCGAAATATTTCGGGCCGGGCTTACGGATCCTTTTATATCTTTACTTACCAAAAATTTTCGGTATATTATTAACTTATTTATTTAAGTTTTCGGAATAGCTAATATTATCCCGTACAAATTATATAAACAATAATATAAAATATCAAAATAGGCCGATTAATATAACATATATCCATTCTTTAAATATTATTAATTGCGGAATTCCATAAAAAATTTTATAACAATTACGTCGGATTTATCGAAAATTATAATTATACCTTTCGGAATAATCGGTTCGAAAACCTTAAGGCAAACTATAAACAATTACCACAAATCAAAAAGGACATTCGTAACGATACCTACCCGATTATAAAAACATTCGATAAAAATTAATTTCGGATCCTTAATACCGGGTAAATATAATTAAACATATTAATTATAAATAAAATATAATAAATATCGTATAAAATAATAATAAGCTAGGTAATAATAAAGCGTAATAAGGTTTCTATATTTTAATTTTTCGTAATTAATTACGTTAATTTTTTCCGCTTTTTTAATCCGTTCGTTTCCGGTATATTATTATCGTCCATAATTACGTAACTTTTAAGTCGATTATTAAATATTTATACCTTAATATTTATTTTTATAAGTTTTAAAACTTTAAACTGCTAATTTTTTAATAATTTAACATTAATAATATTAAAAGTATTTAATATTTTATCGTCAGGTTAATTGGTAAACGGTTTCGTTTAATCGTCCTTTTATAAATTAATCGACTTTTAATATCTTTTTTAGTTTTTTATAAATTATTTTAATTTATTAATAAGCAAAATTTCTTATAATTTCGTTTCATTAATTTTTTTTAAACAATAAATATTTAAACCAATAATATTATTAATTAAATACGGGCTAATTTAGCAATACTTAAGCTTTATATCTTTAAACATATCTATATATCGGAACGTATCGTATAATAATACTAAATTATTTATTTTTAAAAGTTTATTTTTCATTTTATTCCTATCTTTCTAGTTCGTTAATTTGGCAGCCTTATAACGCGAATTAATAATAACTTTAATAACCTTAGTTACGTTTTTAATTTTTTTCTTTAAAAATCGAATCCTTTAAATAATCAAATTTTCTTTCGGAATATTAAAATCCCATATTATAATTTTTTATATCGGTAAAATTATTTTAATCGGTAAAAGCGCTTTTTATCGGTATAGCAGTTTATGCGAGCTTAGGTCGTAACTTTTTATAGTAATATTATCGGCGAAAACTATCTTAAGCAAAAACTTAACCTATTTTTTGCCGGTACCATTCGTCGTTTTTATCAAAACTTTAACGATCGGAACGTATCTTTTTTAACCAGGCTTTATCGCTATACGGCATACGTAATTCCAACTTTTCGTTAAATCCCGAATATATTATAAATTTTAATTATTTCGCCCTTATTTTTAAAGTTACTATTTATTTTAATTTTAATCGGGAAACCGTATCGGTAAAAGATATACTTATTTAAAAACTTTTTAATTATTATTAACGTAATAAAACGTAAGGCTTTAATTTTTAAATAATCGAATAATTCGTACTTCGCTTTAATCGTAACCTTATAACCGTTATCGTTAAGCATAAATTAAACATCGATTATTTAAATAATAATTATATTAATAAGCTACGAAAAGCCGTAACTTTTTTCGAACCGTCGATTAATTACCTTTTAACATTTTATACACGCCCGTATTATCTTCCGAATATAGCTAAACAATCCGCGCTAGTAATAAAAAATTGCTATACGACGATAAGTCGAATTTCGTCCTTTATAGCCATAATTTTTATAACATTACTTAATTACCGCAAATCGTTTTCGTTTAATATTAATAACTTTACGGTTACGATATCGTTTATCTACTTTATGCTATAAAATACCGTTTTAAATATAATACTTTAACGCTTTGGCTTTAAAAGCGGCTTTCTTCTTTATTAAAGCTTTACGTAACCGATTAAAAAAATTCAGTATCGTAAAAAACCTAACGTATTTCTGCAACTTTTTAAATTAATTCCCAATAAAAAGTTCTTATTTATCCGTTTTAATAAAAATTAAGATTATATCGATTAGGATAAGATTAAACCGAATAACGTTTAACTGGATATTAATAAAATTATTGACTTTTTTTTTATTAATCATTTAACGCGTTAAAAACTTTAGGCAACTTTCGGGATAAACTATCGGCGGTTAAATTTTTTTTACTAAAAATATACTTAATTTCGAAATCGAATATTTTTATTTAAACGATTTAACGGATAAATACGGCTTTAAATAAAAAACTTAAAAAATTATTAATCTAAACTATTAATACCTTAACGTTTATCTTTAGCATAAATCGAATTCCGTAAATATAATTTCGGAATTTCTTTAAAACCTTAAAAATAATTCGATATTCCAATTTGCCAACATTATAATTCAACTTAACGCCTTTCCAGGTACCACTTTCAAAATACGTAAGATGCTCGATATTATTAATTATTTAACCAAAAATATTTTTAAAACCGTTTTTGCTTACGTTTATTTTTATAATAATTTTGCTTATAATAAAATTATAATTTAAAATAATTAGGATTAAGGTAATAATAATCGATTTTTTTATATCCTCCATAATACGGTTTTAATTAAATCCTTAAACGAAAAGTTAATTTTTCCGGAATAAACATATAAAGGGTTTAGTTTTAATAATAAAATATATAACAAAAATCCGGTAATAAATAACGATACTTAAAAAAGCTTTAACCTTCGAAACGTTTTTATATAACGGGATTTCCAAAATCTTTTTTACCTTAATTATATCCGGTCGCCGTTTATTCGTTCCGCAAAAAAATCCGATTATACTAATTATCTTCTAACATTATTAAAACTTTTTCATATTAATCGATATACCAGCAAGCTTGCAGTTAATAAAGGTTTTATTTATATTAACGATATACTCGTACATAAATCGCCGAATCCCTAAAAAGATCTTTTCGTCGTTATATCTTATCTTTAAGCCTTTAATACCGACGTCGTTAATAAATAGTCGGGCAATATCGGGCATCAAATCGTCAAAAATCCTCCCTACTACGTGTTACGGCCATTGTATGCAGCAGAACGCTGGTTTATTGGCAAGCTATAGACAAAGATTCCAAGGTGAAGAAAGGAAGAAAAAAGGAAGAGAATGGCCACTTGTACGGCAGACCTAAATAGGCCAAGGGCTGCGCTGCCATCAGCTGTACAAAAGTGGGGTCTGACGTGCCCCAGCTGCCAGTACCGTCACACTACGCGGCAAAAATAAACTACAAAGTTAGTAAACTTTATAAACATACTAATATATTTAAAAAGTCCCAAAAATATCGCGAAAATAATAAAATCTCTATTGGCAAAAACTAATATAACTTAATCGTAACCGGAAAAAAAATCCACCAAAATAATTAACGAACACATAACAAAATCCGCGGAAAACTCGTCACAATTTTCTGGTATAAAGGCATTTCGTAAAATAACAGCATTCAGCTTAATAATAAAATTAATTAATCGCAAGTTACCGTCCTTCTTTTCGACAAAAAACCAGGCATTCTTATACGCGGCATAAAATTATTCAAATATCCTTCGTTAAATACGTACTCGTAATATCTCGATTAATTTATCTTTAAAATTAACAAGCATTATTATACCCTTAATTTGCCATGCTTTATAAAGGATTATCCGGATTTTATAATTTGGCGCAATACTTAATTTAATTTTGCCACAATTTTGCTAATTCCAAGCTAAAATAACCTTTTTACGAAAAAGCATTTTTTTAAATAAAGCCTTTTTAATACGGTTAAATTTGTTACCAAGATAATTAAAAACAACCTTAATTCTTTTCTTAATAAATCGTGTATTTCGTAACATAATAATAAACCTAGGAAATAAGGTAACTAATAATATACCAGGTTTATCAAATTTCTTTTTACTTTTATTAATAACTTTCTAAACCTTTTTAAACTCCTTAACTTTTTAATCCGGATTTCCGGGTAATATTAATCCGTTTAATAATATATTATCAACTAAAACCACTTTTTTCCATTTCGGCTTATATATCGTATTAATCTATACGGTCCGATCATTATTAATCTTTTGCTACATTTCGTCCCATAATATTCCATATAAGGCGTATATAAGTTCCTTATCGTTAAATTAACCTAAAATAATATTTCCGGGTTCCAACTTATTACTTATAACCTTTTAAATTATTTTAGGGTTTTAATTAATATATATATTATTAATCGAAAAAATGTAAAGGCCTATAACGTATTCGTCCGTATTTTCGCTTATAAGCCTGCTTTCGCCAGTAAAACGGCCTATTATTTTACCGCCTGCTCTTTTTTAAGCTCTTTATTAATATAAATATTACGCGTAACTTTTTCAGCAGGAATTAAAAAAATAATAATTTTTAACGGGCTAAACTTTAAATTTTTTTTTATTACGTCCGGATTTATGTTTAATATTATTTTCGATTTAGCTATAAAATTAAGTTTTAATATTAATAATTACGTAACGTAATAATTATTAACGATAAACAAAAAAATAATAATTAATCGGCCAGCTAGCTAAATAAGTACCTCGATAATACCTTTAAATAAAATCTTTTTTAAAAAATTAAAACCTATAAACGATACGCATATTTGTTTTATAGCTAATCCATATCGCTTAACGTATAACGTAACGATAATGCTAAATTTAGTTCCGATATCAATAATTTTATTAATTAAATTTTTACCGCCTTTATAACTTACTTTAACTATTAATCTAAATAACAGGGTAATATATTTAGCTGGATTATATTACTGGATTAACAAAACTTTGGCTTTTTTCTAATTTTTTACTTTATAACCGATATTTATGGTAAGGATTTTAAAAATTTTTCTTATTTTTAAAAGTTCCGATTTTCGTATTTCAATTTCGGTTATCTTAATCGTTTCCGTATTTTTATAATTAAGTACCTTTAAAATTTTAACAGCCATAAAGTTTTTAAAAGTTTTTCCGAAATTTGAGCAAATTTCGATTAATTCGGACTAAATAATTTTAAACTTCCTTTTAAAATTTTTATAAATCTTTTTCTTCCAAAATTTAATTATATACTTATCGATTAAGTTTTTATAAGTAAAGATATTATCCGTTTAAATAATATCGTTTATTTAAAGGATATTAATATCTATCCGAAAAATATTATTTATTTAAACGCCGATTTTTATATTATAAAATGCAAATCTTTTAAATATTAAGTTATTATCGTTAATTTCGTACTTAATAATTTTTTTTTTACGCCTTTAAAGTTATCTTTTTTATCTTTAAATCGCTTAATTATCATAACGCTGGTAAATAACGCTAACTAATTAAAGTTATTAATTTTTAAAATTCGAATTTCCTCCAAATAACGGGTATTTTTACTTTCGACAGGATCGTTCCAAAACCAATTACGTAAAAGTACCTTTCTATAAAACGATTTTTTTTTATGGTCGACGAAATATATTATATTAATTTCGATTACTTTAGTTTAATTAATATCGAAATCCTATTAATTTAGTTATAAGATCATAATATACTTTTAAAGTTTAACTTAACTAATAATATCCGGGTCGAAATTAATTAATTAATTATTAACGCCCCGGAAAATATCGTTTCGCCAATCAAAATACCGCATTTTTTCCTTAAATCCGGTAAAAAAGGTTAATAAAGTATAAATCCATTTTAAAATCTTTTTCCAAATTAAAATTTACTATTTAATCGTTTAACTTTTTAAAATTTAAAGGAATTAAATTATATTTAAAATAACATTATCCTTTAAAATTTTAAAGAAAATAATATAATCGTTATCGATAAATAAAATTAATCCGGTAATTTCCATATTAACAAATAAACGGCATTTTTACATATTATATCCAAACTTTTAACAAAATTAATAAATATTTTAATTAAAATTACCAAAACGTTTATTACCACCTTAATAACCGTTTCGGTAACCTTTTCGATTTCGGTATTTACCTCGTTTACGGTAAAAACTTAATCGATTAAACTTATCCGGCTAGAAATTAATTACATTAATTAACAAATCGGTATTATAATAACAAATCCAAAATGCCTTTTATTTAAGCGGAACGTAATACTATAATATCCGGGCTACTTTTCGGTTCCTTATCTCTTTTTTAAAAATTTTAAAATTTTAAATTTATCGGGCTTAGTTAATTTTTAAATTTTATAACGCGTTCGTAATTTCCGATACCTAATCGGTCCGACTTAATAATAATTATCGTAAACGGAAACTTCCTGGTCGTAATTATCTAAACTAATAAGCCAAATAAAATTAATCCTTATCTTTTTGCTCGATATCAAAACGGACGCCTCCGTATTATCGCCTACGTCCTTCGTATTTAAAAAATATAACCTTATTTATAACCTAACCTTTAATTAATATAAAAGCTTTATTATAAGTTATCGCGTATAAGTTCTTAAGTTACATATTCGAATTATAAATAATTCTTTCGAAATAACCAGCAAATAATTTTTTTAATAAACTTTTAATATATTCGTTTTTACTAACTAATTATTTTTTTTACCTAACTTTTTCCAAAACGTTTCTTACCTTAACGGCATATTCCAGATAATAATCATAAACCTGATTAAAGTTACTCCGTTAAACTTACTTAATTAAAATCTTTAATCGATCTTTAATAATTCGAATTTACTTTAAATTTTATAACTTAAAAGTTTTTAAAACGATTTTAATTATATCATCCTATTTAATTATTCCATTAATAGTTACTTTAATTCGGTTTTTTATGTTATTACTATCGGTTTAAAATAATAATTCGGTAAACATTTTAAATTTCGTAAATTTGTATTTTTTATATAATCGAATAATCCCTTTAACCTAATCGATAACTTCGGTTTCTAAAAAGCGAAAATCCGGATAAGTTAACGAATTTAAAAAAACCATAATAAACGAAAACCTATCTATAATAAAAATAAAAAAACCGTATTCGGATTAATCGGTTTATCCGAAAAGTATAACGTTCGATATAAATATTACAAATCTTATAAATAACTTTAAAAGGTTTTAAGCTAATATAATCTTTCGTTCTTTCGGTATTTCGACAGTAATTTTAAAAATTATTTATATATTTAAATTCTTAACAAACTTTAAAAATCCGATCGGATTATTATTATTCCGGGGTTTAACTTTATTAAGCTTACTATCGTAAAGGTTCTTTATTAATCGGTATTAAACGGTCGTATTTAAAATAAAATTTTAATTTTTTATAAAACTAAAAAAGTTTAATATTAAAAATAATCCGTATTATAACTAAACTTAAGTAATAATTTTAAAAAATTTATTAAAACTTATTTTAAATTAATTAATATTATTAATTTTCGAATTATTTAAATTATAAAGTATTATTTTAATAAAGGTATATTTAGGCATAAAATAAATAATTATCCGTAATAATTATTTTAAATATATTTTTTTTATCGAACTTAAAAAGTAAATAACTTTTTTTTTTTACCAATCGTTTAAATAATTTTATTTTAATTAATATTACGTTGCTAATTATTTAACCGTACCTTTTCCAACTTATTAATTAATATTTTCATTACCAACCTAAACGTTATAATACTTAAGCTTAATAAAAAAAATAATTCCTAAATAATACCGCTTAATAATAACCAAACAAGATGTTACCCGATTAACGCCAAGAAGGTTTACAATATATCGCGTAACGTTTTTTTTTTAATTCTTATATCGTATTAAAAAACGTTATTTCTTTTTCGGTATTTTCCTTTTTTATATAAAATAAATAATTCCATAACCTTATTCTTTTTTTTGTTCGTATTCGCTATCTTATCTATATCGTTAATCTTATCGTTGTTATATTTATTTTAATTAATCCAAATCTTAATAATTACGTTGCTAACGACGTAATTTTAACTTTTTTAACCCTTATCAATTAAATCTTATAATTTATTTTACTACGTAATTTTCCTATTAATACGTATAATATTCTAAATTACATAATCGGTTTAAAATTTAGGTAATTAATCCAGGTTCCGATACCGGTTACCGTCCACGCTTATGCTCCTTTACCATCTTTCGAATAAAGCTGTATCTTTAAATAAGGTATTGTATTTAAATAATCCAATGACTTTCTTACTAATCGGAAAAAAGTTACGTCGTTATCGTAATTGTTAATCGTTTACCGCAAGTTGCTGTTAAGTCTGCATAGTCGTAATTATAATCGTAATCGCGCTTTTAATCAAAACCTTATCCCTTCCGTCTTACAATCGGAGATCGAAAGTTGCCTCGGCAGCTAACTAAAACCAATCTCCTTTCCTTGGCAGCCAGATAAAATAAGACGGGAAAAATCGGTCCTAATCAGTATATAATCGAAAAACGTATCACGAATAAACCCAGGGTTCAAGAAATAATAAAAGTAACGCAAACTGTATTTTGGTATTAAGACCAATAAAGCAAAAACTATAAAAGATAAATGATGATATTCTCGGAGTTAAGCCCGGCGAAAAGAACTGCTAGAAATATATAAAGGGTGCTAACTAACCAATCAGTCAGGTTATATATCCAACCCTGCACCCTGCTCCATTTTATTATATAATTAATTTCTAGTACTAACTATTATAAACGTATTAAAATAAGGTTAATAATTATTAATTATAATTTTTTATCAGAATTTTATAAAAGTTAATACGAAAAATTAATTAACGATAAAATAATTATATACCAAAATAAAAACAAATTCAAATTCGTACGTAATTAAATAAATAAATAATTTAATGAAAAAAAGTTAAAAAAATTAACTTTATTAAAAAGAAAAATAGTTTATTTAATTACTGAAAACATTTAAATTAAATAATTTAAAAAAAATTCGGCTTTAAATATAATAATCTATATAAAACTCTTTTTAGAAAAGATTTTGGAAAAATTTCTAAATTAAAGTTATTATCGAAAATTGAATTTTATAAATTTTTTAAAAATTTCTTTATCCGAATTAATAATAAATAGAGTTAAAGTTAATATAAAGCAAAACAAAAAGGGTTATAAAAAACATAGCGGTTTACGAAATAAAAAAAAAGTATTATATATACGGAAATAAATCAGATTTATTTAATATTTAACTTGGTAAAAAAACGATTTAAATTCCGACAATATTTAAAAATGTGCAAAAAACCTTATAAATATTTCCCGTTTTAAGGAATTTTTATTAATAATCCCGAAACCGTTAAAGTTAAAATTCGAGTTTACGTTATTTAACGATACCTAATCCGTTTTACTAAATTAAATAACAAAAAGGGTAACTTACGTAAATATAATTATATCGGCTTTTAATTATTTTTACACTCGTTTTAAACGTTTAAATTTTTTTTCCGTATTTTAAATTCCTTAATATAATTTTTCAATTTTACGTTTTCGTAATAACTTTTTTTAATTCCCTAATCGGGTTAAATAATTAAATAATTTGTTAAAGTATTATTAAACTTTAAAAAAAAATTTTCGACAAAGTAATTTTAAAGTTTTAATCGAGGTTTATATTTATTAATTTCCGATATTTAATTTGGGTAAATTTAAAAAATTATACGAATTAATATATTTAATATAAGAAAAACAATTTCTTAAATTAAAATAAATTTAATAAATTTCGGTTTCGGATTTTTTATAAAAATAAAAGAAGTTAAAAAAATATTTTAAAATTAAAACCGTTAATTTATTACGATAAAATTAAAGCGTTATTTTGTTTCCGATAAAATCGTTACTTTTTAATTTAAAAAAAATGAGATTTATTTATTAAACGATATAATAAATAAATTAATTTTTAAGAGTAAAGATTTTAAAAAAGGAAAAATCGTATTATAACTTAAGAATTTAACTTATTAATAAACTGTTAAAAGATATATAAATATTTCCAATAAAAGGTTTTCGCTTACGTAACCGGTTCAAAACGTTTAAAAAAAAAAAGTTTAACGTTTTAAGTTAATCGAATAAAGGAAGCAATTCGACAGGCTCGACGAGCTTAACAAAACTTAATTAATATAACTAAATTAAACTAATTTAGATATTTCAAATTAAAATAAATTTATATACGTTTATTATTTTTATAATTTAAATAATATTACCTTGTAATAATAATTTATTACTTTATTGTTCAGATTCCCACGATACCACTGCCAACATAAACCGTATGACTAGGTTTAATAATTAGTTAAGCCCATAGCCGTCACACTCCTGCTAATTAACTTTTTCTACCTTGTCGCCTTTTACGGCATATCTTTAGACGTTAGCCTTAATACTGTGGTGTTGTAGGTATAGTTTTATCGCAGTTAGATATTCTATCTAGTAGGCCCACTTCGTAATAATCTGTATGTAGGGGTTGTAAAAGGGCTGCAATCCTTCACATATATCTGCGGTTGACCTACGTAAAAGTTACACCTAATTTGGGTGACGTGGCTACTAGCGCGGCCCACTAAAACCCTGTCAGATACGATGGTAATACGTATATCGATGCGTTGCAAAGCGATGTGCAGCGCTGTCAGGTCCTGCTAGGAACCACTCCGCACGAAAATAAGTGTTTAATGCGAAGTGGAAAAACGCCCCGGCGTGGCTAAGGCTGGCGGGGTAGCCGCCAGATGCCAAAAGCTCCCCTGTATTACTTCTAAGGCTACGGCAACCGATATCCTATAGGTACCTTTAGCTATTCCCGATCTCCTCTAGAGTTAGCACGCTCCGAATAGAGCCTGAAAGTAGCTATTATATCTTCCCAAAACCAGCCTGGCTAGGGTCGACCACAGAGGCGGCTTCAGCCGACGCAATGTTGTTGCCACTGAAGTTAACCAAGAAATCGGTGTTCGCCCCGGAGAAGGCACCAGAGTTGGTGACAGAATTGGCGACACAGTTCCGTCCGAGGGAAGCCGAGCAAGCACTGCCGTCATCGGCCGTGAAAAGCTGACCTTCCACTGGGCCTTGGACGGGGGTGCCAACCGACTCAATCACATTGCCCTCCGCCAGCACGTAAGCACCGCTTCCGACCTCGAATTGATGATCTGAAGAGGGTCCGAAGTAGTTGTTGACGGCGTGCAGCAGCGTATTTCCGCCGACCTTGGGAGAACGCCCGGACGTGTGGTGGATGTAATTGCCCTTCAGCGTAACCATGTCATTGGAGCCCGTAAAGTACATCCCCCAGTAGTGGTTCCCGTCGCAAGTTGCAGACCAGTCGGTCTGTCCGTCGATCTCGCTGTTGGAAATCGTGACGCGGTTAGATGCGTCCTCGCCGAGGACAATGTGCTGGCGGCCGATACGGGAGGTCTGTGGAAGTTCTCAGCACGAGAACGTACATCACGTGAGATAGGAGTGAGGCCTACCTTGACATGGTCAATCCATATTTGGTCGGCTCCGTTGATAGTGATCGCATCTCCGCCCCAGACGTACTGCGGGTTGATCTCGGTAACGTGGATGTTTTGGACGATGATGTTGCTCACTCCATTGACCATGCGCAGACCCTTACCCTTAATGACACCCTTGGAGCCCTCTCCGATGAGTGTCTTGTCCGAGGCGACAGTGATGCCAAGCACGCCGGCCTTGTCGTAGGTAATACTGGAGACAGTCGGGGCATCCGGCTGATAATTCGTGCACCAGTCATTTTTATTGATGGCGATTTGGCATGCGGAGCCCGTGCCCCAAGGTGCGCAGCCAGACGATGTCTCGGTGCCCTCGGTACCGGTGAAGTCGAACTCGCGGTCCAGAATGATAACACGCGGCGAGTCGTCGCCAAGATACGAGACCAGCTCATCGGTGGTGGTTGGGGTGACGGCGGCGGCGTTTCCACCACCGGTAACACCCTTGGCAAAGCCTTCCGCCGCGCCGGACACAGCGGCGCGGCGCGCCAAGGGGCTTGGAAAAGCCGAAACAGAGCCAAGCAGCACGGCTGCCATGGCTGCAGTAGAAAGTGTGAATTGCATGTCGGTAGGCGGAGTTTAAACAAAGGTGTGTCTCGAAAGCAATGAACGAATGGAGATACGAGGAAGCAATCAAAGAAAGTGAAGGATGAGTTCTAGAAATGTCACTGGGGAGATTGAGGCAGTCCGTCGCTTTTCTATGCCCTCTTTCCAGTCCTACGAATTCCCCCAATGCACGGAAGGCCCTTTGTCTGAAACAGTCATTTAACCCATCTGAGAAGAGACGGCGCCGTGATGCCTTGGTGGTTGCAATGGGTTGTGGGTCGTGTAGTCGCCACTAACCGGGAGCCCGCAGCTATTATCAGTTAAGCTTGTGGGCTAAGCTTCGAATTAACAAGGCTTGGTCTCCGGGATGGTCTGTGGAGCCCGGACTGAATGCCTCTCTCGGATACGGAATTCTGCTCCCGATCTCTCCAGTCCTTACTATATTGAAGTCAGGCCCATTTTAACAATACAACTAGTTACACCTATATTACAGGTGTACGTATAGCTAATAGAAATTTATTTGTACCGACTTAATTTGTTTATGTGTTTTTGGACTTGTTATATTTACTTTTAACTAAATTCGGAACCAGGATGCCATTGTTGATAGGTAAATTGCAGGTAAACTCCGTACTTGTCGGGTGGCTCAGTCACGAGTTGTGGATCCAGCTAACGTCAGCCTGCCCCCAAAGGCGACCCTATCATATGTGACGGCAAGGGCATTCCGTTGCTAAATTCAACAGAACCCAATTCACATTCGAGCTTTGGACACCGTTAAAGTGAAACCATACCACTTTGGCCGTATGTCCGCATGAGAGATCAGTTGCCGCCACTAATCCTTATGCCACTGTGACAATATTACGACTGTCATCGTGATGATATCAAAGGCAGTCATCCGCCCTCGGCGCCAACCGCGAGTACAATGGTATTATTGATACAGAGTTTGCTATACCCGATTTTTCGTAAAGTCTAAAATATAATGGAAGAGGGCATGGAAAACTTTAAAGGGCCAGCTGTGGAGGTCGGAGTTCAAATATTAGAAGCGAAGGCCTATTATATCTTCAACCAACTCCAGCATTCGATGCAAGGAAGTGGCTTTAGGAGATAGGCATCTATTAAAAAGTATTCACCTTTAATAAGGAGTCGGAAAGCCATGCCCCATTGATTTGAGGGACGAGTGCGGTACCTCGACTCCGGCCGGCGCTCCAAAATAAGTTGCCGCCCTGGAATGTCTAGGTGGAATCGCAAAAGCTCTCACAGGACCATCTATTAACTCCACCAATAGGAACCACAGAAACATCGCCCAAGAGATCGGCTGCTACGTAGGACTTTGTGTCATTGCCTATGAGTGCCATATTAGATGTTATACCCCCAGCGTTTACGCCACTACCCCAGAGCTTCTCTGCCGAGAAGATTGATCATCACCTCAGCTTGACTGGCCAGCTATACGACCAACACGGCGTGTTCTTCACCTGCTATAGCCATCCATACGCTATACAAGACTTTCCTTAGCGGCGAAAGTTCTTCCGCCCTGGCCGGCGGTGTGAACATCATGTTAAGCCAAGAGTGGTTCCAAATCTCGCGGGCATAGCTTAGTCACACTGGGTGACGCAATTCCTTCGACATAAAATGGGCGATGGACGTTGTCGGGAGGAGGGAGTAGATACCGGGTTCCTGAAGAAAGTATCAACAGCCGCAGCCGACCGAGGCCAGAGCCTTGGCCTATATCAGAGCGAAAGCTGCACGCCTACCGCAGTGCTGAACATGCTGTCACTCTCAGCTTTGTTTGAGGATTTTATGCGCCGAGCGAATTGGAGTCGAAGAAGGTATCGGTGGTAGGAGCCCCCCGCGCTAGCACCTCCCCAGGGGATACCGTCAACTGTAACTCTATTGTCGTGTCTTCCGACCGACAGTGCTGGCCCCGCCTCGGGCCCCTTTCAGCTCTGGCCCGCCAGAAGGCCCTTAGGACATGAGCAGTCAGCGTCCGTAGTCGTTGTATTACAGAAAGCCCTGTTGATACTTTATCACGGGGCGGTACCGCATTAGACAAGCTCAGAACGATCTGTCCCGCGCTGTAGGGGTTCCGACCGAGGACGGCATCGAGATTCAAACTACCATGGTCCTAAAAAGACTAGACTTTCCAGCCTGGCTACCAAAAACTATGATGCTTTCGGTTCGAAAGCCTCATTGATCGTAATTCAACAATCACTCCATATCCACCAGTCCTTACATGCAGCAACGAAGGCCCTGGCAGAGGCAGCACGTCGTGGTTTTTGGGTGATAGTGAGACAAGCTTCCAAAAAGATACATAGACCGGTTCCGTCAGCTCCTTGCTTATGTTTCACAGAGCAGGACCCCGCACTACCCCTTGATTTCAACTCTCACTGTAGTCCCATCGCTGCTTGGAACGCGGGGTTTCGCGCCATGTAACTCGATCAGACATCCGATGGGAGCCAGTAGCTTCACACCTGCGGTATTCCTGCAAAAGGAATTAGATAGCGTTGTGGTAGACTACATAACCTGCCCCATTCCATCAGCCGCACTCAGACCAAGCTCTCCGTTATGCGCACGGCTGGTATGATACGTAAGAATGCGCAGTGAACACCTCTGACCCACCTACGGCATCGACGCGTCCCTGGCGTGCGTCATATACGCGCGAGTGCCGGGCCCTACATTCGCGGCAATCGCTCAGCATACCTCTCCGGTTACGAATGGATGGTCCCTGGACACAACGGGCTAGCCTAGCGTAGACGGGACTCGGCGCCGACACAAAGCGCCATAGCCCCGTGCACGGGAGAC
The DNA here is from genome assembly GCA_004155915.1 of Monosporascus sp. CRB-9-2. Taxonomy (NCBI): domain Eukaryota; kingdom Fungi; phylum Ascomycota; class Sordariomycetes; order Xylariales; genus Monosporascus; species Monosporascus sp. CRB-9-2. The sequence goes on along the minus strand of QJOA01000060.1, from coordinate 161,956 downwards.
GGCCTATACGAAACCCTACGCCTTTTTGACATAAAAGATTACAAAGTCTTAGGACTCGTAAGGGGTGTCTTTTGCTTAAGATGGATTCTTGGTAGATAATACTGGAGGGTTGTTGGTCAGAACGCTTCAAGGACGGCACATGTGTGTCATCCTCGTGGCTACTAGCGCAGTGTGCCGAAGTCCCTGCATGGAATACCGTCCGAAATGCTGCGATACGTCGGTAACTTATCGCTAGAATAACGGAAAGCATACACTTAAATGCTGAATTAACTATGTCGAGCCCTAGGCAGTTGTCATAGGCCTTTTACAGGTGAAAAAATGGTAGGCAAAAGCCAGTTGGAAATGTTTAAAGAATAAGAAGTACCCAAATATAAAAAAGGGTTCGAGGTAGAGCTATAGGAGAATCTAAGAAGTTACTAATAAATTTCCAAAAAGACTAGATGCGTTAAATCGTAACAACAGAGACTGAAACAACCCATATTATAGTACAACTCGAAAATGCATTCCATTCAGTTTGGCGCGAAACCAACAAGGACGTCTAAACACCCCGACTAGCTTGGTATATCGATCATATCGACGATACTCAAAAATCGAAGCAATGCAATGCACGGTACTAATCAACCCCTTTGAAATAAATAGATAGTTATCTACTATCGCCCGAAAATATATAGATGAAACCGGCAAAATCTCTATATAGATGGTTACCGGTAAACGCCCGTGAAATTTCCAAGATACATCGCTTTGCTAATATTTTGTATGTAAACATATATACTACGATACTACGCCATAAGCTAGCTCAGCAGTTTAATTAACCCTGATACCGTTTTCCAGCCGGCGAACTAGCTAAGAAATATTACCAGCTATATAGCTTTTGTTACGGCCAGCATTAATATAGCATGGTAGCTAGTTTATTGGCGCTATAAACGAAGATTCTAAGCTGAAGAAAAAAGGAAAAAAAGGCAAAGTCGTAAAATACTTAAAAATTTACAAATGTCCCCCATTTTTGGTATGGTAGGTCGCTAGTTTATATAGCAACTATCAGCCCTATATAACGGTTGCCAACCTTACGGTTTAATCTTAATAACTACCGTTATATTACCTTCTTTTAAAAACTTGTATATAATTAAAAAAAATATATAAGTTTTTGTTAATAATAAATACGGGTTTTTTTATTAATCCAGTTTTTGTTTTCGCGGCTTTATTATTATCGGGATAATTTTCGTTAATTTCGTTAATAACTATTATACGTATTTATTTTTATAAACGGACCGGCAATTTAAATATTTTAAAATATTTCATATAAAACCGTTTTATTATAATCGGAACATTTCTAAAATTAATTACGGAATATTAAATTTTATCGAAATTATAACCTTTTTATTTAATTTAATATTATAATTTTTTATAACGTCCGTTAAATTTTAATTATTTATTTTATTTTATTTCGAATTTTAATTTATCGTTAATTTTTTGTAAATAATAATAATATCAAAATTTATTAAAGTAACGGGTTATCGTCGGCTTTACGTAACTAATGGACGTAAAATAAATAAATAATTTTATAATTCGGCGGCAAACCGAAAACAAAATTATATTCGCATTTTTTAAAAACTTCGAAAGATTTTATTTATTATAAATTTAAATAAATAATTAATATTTATATTATAAAACTTTTTTTACGGAAAAAGACTTTATCGCCGACTTTAAAATCGGCTAAATAACGTTTTTTTTATTAAATTATACCTTTTAACGTTTTTAAATTTTTAATATAGCTTTTTTCGTAAACGTTTAAATATTTTTAATTCGTTTAATAATTATTAATATTTATTAAATTAATTCGATATTTACATTTATTATATTTGAATTTAACGAAAGTAAATTTCAAATATTTTTATTAAATATAGTCTTTAACGAAATTATATTAATTAACGAATATTATTATAAATTATATATAAAATTTAATACCGCTATATATATACTTTAATCGTTTTAATATTTATTAATATAAAAATATAAACATTAATTTAATTCTTAATTTATAAATTTAATAATTTTTCAAATTTATAAATATAAGAAGTTTTCGTAATAATATTTTATACCGGTAAATTCGTTAAATTTAATTAAAAATTAAAAAATAAATTATTTTACGTTTTCGTTAATTTAAATAATAAATATTTTAAAAAAAACCATATAAATATTAATAATATCGGTTAACTGAAATCTTGGCAATATTAATCTTTTTATTTAATAAAGTTATTATAATTTTATTAAATTTATCGATAAACGTTTATATATAATTAAAACCGTAATAATCTTTCGGCATATCTTTTCCGTTGACGATAACGTAATCCTAAATATTATTCGAAATAAGGAAAAAATAAAAAAGTTCTAGAATTTTACTTCGAAACGTTTTATTTTAACGGTAATTATAATAATTCTGAATATATTCCCGAATATTTTGCTTAAATCGAAACTAGATATATTCCCGTATTAATATTTTAATTAATTTATTTCAATTAAAATACACAAATATTTTAAATATATAAACTTTGCAAATACATATAATACGAAAGAAAATACAGCCGTTAATTATTTTTTCGGATATTATTAATTTATTATCCTTTTTATTTAAATTTTATATTTCGTTTTCGTAATAAATAAAGTCGATTACATTAACACCTTACAGAATATTTTCGATTTATACCTTAATCGGTATTTCGTTAATAATTACGATAAAAAAATTTAATCGTTTTGGTAAAATTAAAACTTAATAATTCTTTTAAACCTTAATTATAAATAAATCGATCGTTTGCCGTAATAAAGTATCCGCAGTAACATTTTTTTTTAATAGGTTAATATTAAAAAATAATAAAAAGAAATTTTTAACCTATCAAATTTAACGCGTAAAAAAAATACGTTTGCTTACAAAATATAATAAAGCTTAATAATCGGTTATAGTAAAAAGTTTTCCTCTTTAAAATTTAAAGCAATAATATTCGAAAATTTAAATTATAACAAATAATTTTCGATGTTAAATAAAATATGCCTTTTTTATTAAAATTATAATTTTAAAATATTTTTTAAGAGTTTTTATTCGTTACTTTTTTATTATTATTAAATAATACCTTTAATTATATTACGGAATACGTTAATATTTACTTTAATTAGTTAACCAAATCGAAAATAAAAATTAAAAATTAAAGCTTTATAAATAAGCTGTTTTATTTTTTCGAAAACGCGTTTTTATTTAAATTTTATTACGGAAAAAATATCTTTTTTTAATAAACGGTTTAATAATTCGGTTAACGTCCCACACAAGCTCGCAAGCTAAACAAGCTCGCGAGCCGTTTTTTGGCACCTCGCAATAACAAATTCAAATAACTCAATAATAATATATCGCATTAATTCAAATTAATCGGATTCTTTTTCGCTAAACGTATTTATAACTTTTACATAAGTACGCGTATTATGTCCAGGCTTTTCGCAAACATTATACTTCCGTTTTTTAGTTTTAACCCTTTTATAATAACCTTTTTTAGTTATTGTTAGTTATATTTTTTCACTATCCCCTTCTTTTTGGGCCAAAAAAGCTTATTCCTTTTGTATAATAAATATTCCTCCTTTTTAAAAACGTTTATTTTTGGTTTTACGACGTTTATTTAAAATATAATTCGTTTCGCGTAATTAAAGAATTTTTTCCCGAAGAAAAACATTTTCGTATAAAAATAGTAAGTTATTTTTGGTTAAAAAATTAACCGATTTAGCCATCTTTTGTTTTAACGAGTTACTTTATTAATTTTTAATCTTTTTTTGCAAATAACGTTTTTATTTCGTTATTTCCTTAATATTTTTAAAGGTCTTTGCGGGCAAGGAACGAATAAAACCGGCAAAGGTTAATAGGGAAACGGTCGGCGTAGACATAATTAAAAAAACTTCCAATTCGGAAAGAACGGTATTAAAATCGAATAAAATAAACCTAGCTTTTGCAAATCCAGATTTAATATTATCAGACGTTATAGCAACTTAAAACGCGTCGTAAAAACCGGCGAAAAAAAGTCTTTTTTAGCAATATAGGTATAATAACGTCGCATTAAGTTTTCGATATACCGTAAATAAACGCGTTTTAAAAAAAGAAAACAAGATATATTAAAAGATTAAAGCCGATACGAAAAATACGCGGACATATAAAACGTAATAATATTATTATTAACGTAATATTCTTTAAATTTTATCGAATAGTAATTTTCGTGGCCGTTAAAAATAAGAAAACGTTTAAATGTTTCGTACGTATCCGAATATATTTATTAAAATGCTAAATTTATTCGAAACCTAATTTATTTATTATCTAACCGTTATTATTTAATACGATTTTTTAATCGGCTGCTAGTAATAAGTTATCGCGGTATTAAAATCTAAAATAACTTTTTCCAGTTATAATAACAAATAATGGTACAGTTTAATTTTTGGGAATTAATAACCTAAATAACTGTAATTTAGTTTTTATTTTTTTATTGCATTTATTTAAGTCTTTTACGTTTTTCGATATTAGTAATTATTATGCCCGTTATTATAAAAAACTTTATTAAAAATCCAGTTTCGTCGAAATTATAAATATCCTTTTTTACGATACCGTATTTCGCGATTATAACCCGAATAAGTTCGAATTATTTACGAAACGTTTTTAAATTTTCGTATAAAACCCGTTAATAATCGATTTTCCGATTTAAATACGTTTAGAACTTTTTTTGCCGTTTAATAAAGTTTGACGCCCAGTTAATTTTAATGCGTTTTATAACGCGTTAGGCCAGTAATATATTGGCCATATCTTTAACATGCTAAAATCGGACAGGAAACGTTGGCGTATTTAAGTTAAGGATCTTTTTAATAATGAATTTCTTTTCGGTCGGCGTTAATTTCCGTAATTGGGAAATAATATCGGCTCGAGCGTATCGACCGTGATATCGGGCTTTCAAAGTAAATTCGGAAATATTATATATAGAATGTAGCTTTTTAAAACTTAACTTCTGGTTTTGTCTTTTAGCCTGAATAGCTAAGTTCATCTTAAATTCTTTTGTAAAACGCTTTATATTATAGGTATTAAGAAATTAACAATTAAAATTAGGTAATTGAGATATTAACAAAAACGGCTGGCGAGCTCGTTTGGCTCGCGAGCTTATGTAGAACGTTATACCGTTTTTATAATAACAAAATATTCGTACGTAATTATAAAATCTTATAAATAAACAAATTACGATATAATTTTTAAAAATTTTAAACTTTTATTTTTAAATTACCTTAATTTTAGTTAAATTAATAAAAACATTTACGCTTATTTTTATAATAATACCGAAATAATTTATTTTTTTAACGTTAAACAGGAACTTTTTAATTTTTTTTAAAAAATTAATTTTATATAACCGATAAATAATTTTTCGTAAAATTTTTTTTAAGGCCGGAATAAATTAATACGTTATCGGCGTAAACGTTTACGTAATAATCGAAAGATTTATATAATTAAGTATTAATAAACGATTATTGCTAAATAAAACTTATTTTAAATTTAAATAAAAATACTTTTTATTAAAAGGTTTTTTTAAAGGCTTTGAAATATTATCAAATATTCCGATTTAATAATAATACGAAATTTATAAAATATTAAAATAATGACGATTTTGGCAAAAAGTTTAACGTTTTGATAATTAAATATAATACCGTTAAATAAAAAAGTTAAAATAAAGAGATTTTTTAAATATTAGTTTTTATAACGGTAATTAATATAAAACCGGCGTTCTAATAAATATAATTTTGAAGTAAATAAAATTAAAGCGGCATTTTTTTATATATACGGTTCGATAAAATTTATCTTTAATAATTTATTTATTACTTTATTTTTTAATGAAAGGTATTAAACGGACGTTTAATAAATCAAAAATCTAAAAACGGGTATCGGCCGATTAAATTTCAAAACTATATTATAACCAAGTCGGAAATTTAAAAAAATATTAATTTCTTTTTTCGAAAAAATCCTTCCAAATAAGCAAAAAGTTTTAATAAAAATTTTCGGACCCGTTTTACGTATTTCGAAATTTTATTTTCAGGAAAAGGTAATTTTTAGCCGTTATATATCTTCTACTTTTATAAAACGGCGAACGTTATAACGTTTAACTTTTTATTCTTAAAAAAATAGATTTTTAAAATAACGGAAATTTATTTTATCATTCCGTACGGAATCGGTTTCTAACTTATTCGTTAATAAAACGATAATTGCGTTATTTTTAATAATTTCCATAACGGAAATAATCGGCTTAATATTATATACGTCCAGTAAATTTTCTTTTAATATATTCAACGGAATAATGGGTACGAATATTAAAATAAAATTCTTTTCGGATTTTTTTCATAAAGGTCGAAAAGTTTAATATTATTTATCGGCCCTTTTTATAACGCGGTTACAGCAATTAACGTTTTTTTAAACTTTAAAGTTAACGTACCCGTTTAATAAATATCGGTTTAAAAGTTTAATTACCGGTAAGAATTTAATTAAAGTTAAAGAATTATTAAATTAAATAATATCTTTATTTTTATAATTTAATAATACGTTAAAATTTTTTTAACTAAAATCGATAAAAGTTTTATATCCGGTATTTATAATTTAAAAAATTTAATTAAAAACATATCGTTGGTTAATTTCGAAAATTATAATTATTTAGGTTTTTATTTAACCGGCGGGTTACTTCCAGTAATTTTATAAATAAACTGATTCTTTTAACCGCATAATATAAATTTATAATGGTTTTTTTTACATATTTAATAAAAACAAAATTAATAAAAAGTTAGGTTTATATTCCGGTATTATAAAAAACGGTAATACGTAAATGAATTCTATTTATTTAAATTTACGTAATTTTAATAAGAACTTTACATTTTTTTAACTTATTTATTTCCGTTATTCTTAATATAAAAAACATTATCGAAATATTTTCTAATAATTTTATTCTTTTTTGGATTCGTCGGTACTGAACAAACTTTTTATTATTTTTACCGCAATAACCTTTTTTTTGTTAAAGTAATCGTTAATTTTATATCCCGTTTTGCCATAATTAAAATATGTTCCAATCTTTTAATAAACCTTTTTTTCGGTTTCCGATAAAGGTTTACCAGTATTAGCCGAAATTTTCGATTTGCCGGAATTATTATTTAAACGGAAATTTTTATTTTTATTTTTCGGTTTATTATTATTAAGGTTATATAATTACAATTTAGGTCTTTATTAACGTTTTTTTTAAACAAGTTAATTTTTATAAACGGTTATAATAACGTAATAATAAAACTTTTCGTAAATAACGTTAAAATTACGGTTATTTTTAAAAAGGCGTAAATTAAGTTTTAAAAAAACATGTTTTTATAAAACATGTTTTTATTTATCTTCGGCGATTTTAACCTTTTAAACGAAAGCGTTAAATTTAAAAATAAAATCGTAGATATTTTAAGTTTTGCCGGGTTTAAAAGCGAAAATGCGAAAGGTTTTTTTAATAACGAAAGTTTAATTCGGATTATAATATGATAATTTTAATATTTAAATTATTTCTATTACGTAAAAAAGAAGGTTATATAATTAATCGGTAATATATTTTCATTACTTATGCGGCCTTGCTTTTTAAAATTTGTTTTAAATAAATTATACAAATTTTCTTAGTCTAAAAAGTTAATTTATTTATTCCGAATTTATTTATAATTTTTCGGATTTAAATATTAAATTTGATTTTGTTACCGTTAAATTTAATTAAATCGTTAATATAAATTTTTTTTTCGGTTATAATTAAAATTTACGTTATTATTTTCCGTAAACTTACGGAAAGCGGGTTATATTGTTATACCGATAAAACGAAACGTACTAGTATTATCGAAAGCGCTATCAATTATGTTTTCTCGGCGAAGGCGGCTAATGTCGTCGGAAGGAATAAAAAAATAATAATTTTATCTGGCCTAAAAACGAATAACTTCGTTACGGAACTTTTGAAATTTTCTTTGGACGTTTTGGTTATCGTTAACCATTTTGTCGATTAGTTATCTATCGGGATCGGTTTTTAAATAGTTATAGTTTTGGTTTGGTAAATTTTTTATCTTTAAAAATTCGGTTTCATTTTTCGGCATATTATTTTTTGCCGGTTTTTTAGGGTATTTATCGTTCTTTATTTTTTGGTTTAGATTTTGGGAAGGTATTTCGTTTTTTGTATTTTCGATTTTACTCTTAATTAATTAAAATCGCTTTAAACGTTAATTAACTAATAGCTAATTTTTCTTAATAAATATTTAGTTTTAATGCTGGTCGGTCTAGGTTTTGGTTTTAAGTCTAATTTTGGATCTAATTTAGGACGTATTATTTTTCGTCGTTACGTATCGACGTAAAAAAGATATAGTACCTTATTTATTAATCGCTATGCTAGCAAGAAAAGGAATAAATTTAGAAGAATGTTACGGCTAGCATTAATATAGCATGGTAGCTAGTTTATTGGCGCTTTAAACGAAAATTTTAAACTCAAAAAAAAATGAAAAAAAAGGTAAAGTCGCAAAGTGCGTAAAGATCTACAAATGTCCCCCACTCTCTGTGTGGCAGGTGGCTAGTTTATATGTCAGCTGTCAGCCCCACGTGACGGTTGCCAACCTCACGGTTTGATCCTGGTGGCTGCCGTCACAGCTTTCTATAAAACGCGATAATCCATACCTATTTAATAACTTATTTATTTTAAGAAGATAATACTGAAATTAATATAAATTTTTAAGTTTATTTGAAGTCGAAAGATAAGTTATAACGAGTTATAGATCATTAAGGGATATAAGTAAGAATAAAACGTCGCTATAATATGCTTTATACAGAAGTAAAAAGTATTTACGAATTTATAATACGATGATTACAGCTATATCTTCATTAAAGTTGACATAATTAGCTTAAATATGGGGCTTTAATCGTTAAAAAGGAAAAAGAAGATAAAGTATAAAAGGAAAAAAGAAAATTTAAATAATGTAAGAATTTAATTAAACGTAAAAAATAAAGTTTTAAATTAAAAAGATTAAAAAATAAACTGCTTAAGCGTTAAAAAAATTTATTATTAAGATTTATATATATTTTATAAGATTAAAACTTAATTTCGTTGCTTTTTTTATTTAGTTATTTTTTAAAATAAATTAACAATGATTTTATTTTAAAAAAGAAATATTAAAATTGCATTAATTATAAAGCTAGATGTATAGCTTAACCGATTAATTAATTAGCACCTATTATATATTTCTTAAAGTTTTTTTGCTGAGCGTAACTCCGAAATATTTATTATTTATTATCTTTTTGCTTTAAACTAGTTTTAATATCATAATATAATTTACGTTATCATGAATATCTTTTAATCTCTAAGCTTAATGTTAACACTTTCTTTTATTATGCATTAATTAGGACTAAATCTCTCCGTCCGAACTTAATATATTTGGTTTTTAGTAGTTTAGTTACGGAATATATATATACCGATCAGTAAATGACCTTTCCATTTATAAGGTGCGCTATGCACCTCCCAGCTAGCTGACAAATACCGGCTCGGAAAGGTTTACATCAGATTCGATTTTTTCTGGTAAGTTCAAAAACGTTATATATAATATAAAGACGTTTATAACGAAATTTAAGATTTTCTTCATAGTTTAAAAAGTTGAATCTATTTAAATATATTTACTTTTTTTCTTTATTAAAATTAAATAACTAAAATATCGGAGAAAAAACAATATTTCGGATCTATACGCGATTTGGGAATATATAACGTTATTATTATTATTAAAATAAATTATATTTTTAACTGTTTATACTTATATTACGCGTAATATAAATTATTAAACATATTAATAAGTAATCGTAATTTTAGTAATTTCAATAATAATAACGTAAATATTTCTTATTGTTAAATAATTTTACCAAAATTTGCTATTATAGTTATAAAATATTTCGTTTCGATATTTTAACGTAATATATACCTCTTAACCGTGTTTATAAAAACGAGTTATGCGTACGAGCATGCCGCCGCCGACATCGAGTATAACGGCTATGGGCTTAACCAACTATTAAACTTAGTCGTACGGTTTATATTGGCAGTGGTATTGTAGGAATCTAAGCAATAAAATAATAATTACGTTTAATAATAGCAGATAACCGTAAATAATCTGGGTAACCAAATTATAATTATAAGCTGGTACTATTTTAATTATGTAAATAATAAGCGTATGTATATTTGTTTTAGTTCGATATATTCAAACTGGCTCGATCCATTTATAATGGTCGAATTTCGTTAAGCCCGTCGAGCCTGTCGAGCTATTTCCCTTATTTGACTGGCTCGAAACGCCAAACCTTATTTTTTCCACTAAATTTATCGAACCGATTACATAAATTAAGACCTTTTATCGGAAATGTTTATATATTTTTCGACCGTTTAGTAATAGGCCAAATTTTAAATTATAATACGATTTCTTTTTTTTAAATTTTTGTTTTTAAAGATTAATTAATTTATTTTATCGTTTAATAAATAACTTTTTTTTATTATTATTTTATTTTATAATTTAATTATTATATTTAATTGAATTAAAAGTAATAATATCGTCGTAAACGTTATAATGCTTTAATTTTAATATATTTTTTAATCGTTTTTATTTTCGTTATAAATTTAAAAACGAAACTTATAAGGTTTATTTTATATTAAATATATTAATATTAGTAACCATTTTAATCTTTTCGAATTAAAAAATTAAAAGTTAATAAATAAATAAAACTAATTAAAGCTTTAAAATCGTTTTGCCGAAAAGAAGTTATTTAAGATTTAATAATATTTTAACGAATTATTTAATCGTTTAATCCGGTTACGGAATTAGAAAAAGTTACTATAATAACGTAAAATTGAAATATTACGTTGGAGAATTTAAGATACGAAAATAATAGAAAGATTTAAACGTTTAAAACGGGAATAAAGGTAATTAAAAACTGAGGTAACTATGTTTAAATAAATTACTTTCTTTATTAATTAACTTAATATTAAAAATATAAATTAGGTACCGTTAGGTAATATAAACTGGAATTTTAATTTTAACGGTTTCGGCGTTATTAGTAAAAGTTTTTTAAAAAGGGTTAAACGTTTATAAGGATTTTTGTGTAATTCTAGGTATTTTAGGAATTTAAGTAATTCTCTATTTAACTAGGTATTAAATAAATCCGTTTAATTTAGTACATTTAATATTATTTTTTTTCGTAAATTAGTATATTTTTTATAACCTTTCTTTTGTTTTATATGAACTTTAATCGTAGTTGTTGTCAATTTGAATAAGGAAATATAAGAAATTAAATAATATTTAATTTTCGGTAATAACTTTGATTCGTAATTATTTTTTAAGATTTCTTTGGTAATTTTATATGGATTAATATATTTAAAATTAAGTCTTTTATTAAGTTATTTAATTCAATATTTTTAATAACCAAATAAACCATTTCTTTCCGAAAAAACTAAATTTTTCAATGTTTTTTTAGTTATCCTATTTATTTATTTGGTTATGTCCGAATTTAAATCTTATTTTTATTTCGGTATATATTTATTTTAATTATTTTGGTCTTAAAATTGGTTTAACGTTAATTAACCTTTTTTTTTAAATTCTTTAAACTTTTGATATATAACCAAAATTATTAATTATTTGTGTTATTTTAATGTTTTTATAAGAATTAATATTAGAAGTTAATCATATAATTAATAACTTTTCGATTTAATTATTTTATTCGTAATTGACGTAATATTGTATATATGTTTTTAATGTTTAAAAGATTTCCGTTCATTCGTTTATTTACGGTTTAAATATGCTGGATAATTTATAGTTTAATTTAAATTAAATTAATAATCTTTGCTAAAATTGTAAAGTAAAAATTATATTTTTATTTAAAATAATTTTCGTTAAAAGTTTGTAAGTACTTAGAACATATTTAAGGAAGATATATACGAATTATTTGATATTAATATTTTCGTTATAAGGTAAAAACTAATAAAACTTCGTAAATCGATTAAAGATTGCGAAAATATTATGGTAATATATTTTTATAATTAAACTTTTTAATATAAGGAGTTTAATAATAAAGTTAAATGTAATAAAATTTCATAGTCGTTTTATAATTAATAATAGCTATAATTTTCCGTAAAGCTTATATCGTTATATTTTTAATTTGGCGCAAATATTATATTATCGTATTACTTTTTGTACAATCAATTTTATTTTAGGAAAGTAATATATCTATTATAAACGTTTTAAGGCTTTATAAATCCTTTAGTATTAATATGATTAATATTTATAAATATTTTCTCTTAAGTTTTTTTTAAAAAAAGATTTAATATTTAAATTTTGTTTATTCGTTATTCTTGAAATAGGCTATTATTATATTAATATATATATAAATATATATTAATTAATATTGTTTTTATTATAATAATTTATTTTTATCGTAAATACGTTTCAAATATTATATTAAAGATTATTTATTATACCTTGATTTCAAAATTTTTTAAGTTCCGTTGTTTATTAAATACGTTTATTTTGCCATTTTTTAATTTTTGATAATAAATAAAAACGTAATCGAATTTAAAGAAATATTTTTTATAAAGTATTTATTTTCCGATTAATCTTTAGATCGTAAAAAAATTTATAATATTTTTATAATATATATAAACTTAATTTAATATATATTACATTTAAAATAATATTTAAATCTTTTAAAAGCGTTAATAATAATTCAAAATCCTTTATTATATATAAAATAATTTAATTCGGCTTTCTGTATTTTATAAAAAAGAAATATTAATATAATGTTTTTTTAATTATTGACATATTTAATTATTATTTTTAAAAAGTAATATAAAACGTTAATTTTTAATTCAAGTAATTACTTTAAGTAGTATATAATTAATATAAAATTATTAATTAAAATGTTTTAATTATTAAAATGTTTTAATTATTAAAATGTTTTAATTATTAAAAAGTTTTTTTTTAATTTTTTCTTTTGAATAAACTTTATTAATAACATCATTATTTTATTAAAATTATATATAAACGCTTTAAAATGATTAACAAATTTAAAGAATACTTGTATCCTTTTGGCGTTAATAAGTTATATTATTTTTTAATTCTTATAAACTTTTTTAAATTTTTTTTAACATTTTTAAAAATAAAAATATTTTTTTAAATAACTCGTTTTTTTATAAGAAAAAAATTTTCCGGCGTTAATTAAAACATTAACATTTTATAACATTTATTAAATTTGGTAAATCTATTTTATATATCTTTTCTTGTTTTCGAATAAATTAAAATATCGTTACGGTAATATATAACGAAAATGTTTAAATATTTTCGTAATACGTAATTAATTACTCGCCAAAAAGTTGTCGGTACGTTTATAAATCCAAAAAATATATTAAAGTATTCGAAAAATGCATATTGAATTATACCCGTGTTTTAAATTTAAAAATATAAATTATATTATTCCATATAAAATTTCTTTATTTCGGTAATTAATAATAATAAAGCTTTTTATTAATAATATTATCCTTGAGTTATTTATAATTAGTATCAAATTATCATCTTTTATTGTTTTTCGGTACGAAAAGTATTAGGTATTTTATTAATAATTTAAAGCTTTATATATAACGTTTTTTTAAATTATTTTCAAAATAATTACGTAATACCTTTAATCTTTTTTAATTCAAATTATAAATAAAATAAAAATAATCGTTTTATTTTGTTTAAAAATTATTTCGTAATTTTATTTATGATCAAATAATAATTTTATTTTAAACTTTGTTTAAAATAATAATTTATATTTATAAGATTTTAATAATACTTTAATTCTTTATTTTAATAACTTTTTAAGTCTTAATAATAAACCGTTATTACTATCCCAAAATCGTACTTGAAAATTTATAATAATATACTCTATTTTTTAGTATACCTTTTACTTACTGCATACTTTATTCCTTCAAATAATAAAATTATTATCGTATTCTTTTACCTATATTTGTTAACCTTACTAATTAAACATTAAGATCTTATATCTTTAATATTTTGTATATCGGTAAAACATACAACGAAATTTACTTAACTAATTTTTTAATCGATAATTAAATTATATTACATTAACCATAATAACCGGAAAACTATATCGTAATCATTTATTAAAATAATATCGAAATTGATAATTTTCTTTTCGATAAAAATCTTAAAATAATTAATATCGTATTTAGTTTATCCGTTATCGTAATTAAATATTTAACTTTTAACATTTTTAATTTTATAAAAACTTTTTTTATTTTGTTATAAGAATTATAATTATTTATTATTTTTAAGGTAATATCATTTCCTTATATAGCTTTGTAATTTATTATTACAATATATTATTTCTTTTTAATTCTTATTTATATTATAATTAATTCTGTTTTGCCGTTTTTATTACGTATAAAACCTTTTTAAAATCTTATAATTTTCCTTTATTGCTTTTATTAACTTAAAATATTTTTATAAGTAACGTTAATTCTTTAAATTATTTTTGAATTTTTTAATTCGTTTAAAAAATTTCTTTTAACTTTTATATTATTATAAATATATATTTTATCGGCGTAATGTAATTTTTAAAGCAGTAATTTACTTTTAGAAGGCTTCCTTAATAATATATTTTGGTTTTAAAATTTCCTTTTCATAAAAATTTAACATATACTTAAATTCTTTCCTAAAAGGCGCGTCGTTTTATTAGCTTTTCAATAACTTTTAATTTAAATTATAAATTTATAATCATTTTTAATAATATTTTCTTATTATCCTTTAAATTATTACCTTTTATATCTAATAACCGTACTAATTATAATACTAATAAAATTTCTTTCTAACGGAACTTTTTCCTTTTAGCTAAATTTTAAATATTATTAATTAATCGATTTCGTTTTAAATTATTATTTTTTGCATATGTTGTTATTATTTTTATTACTTTAGATTATCGTTTATTTAATTATTAAAATTAAAGGTTTATTATTATATTCGCCGAAATCGTTTTACGATATATTCCTTATAATCTTTGTATATTTCGAATTAATATCGTTTATAATTAACGGCATAAAAGCTTTCGTACCGATCGGACTTTTTTAAATATAAATCATCGTTTTATTGTTAATACTTTTTCGTCCAAACGTCAAATATTACTTAATCGGTTGTTTTTATAGTTATTATAATTAAAAAAGTAAATTATATTTTTTAAATCCCTCTTATTTTTTATATTTTTAAAGATATTTTATAAAGATTAATTTAATAAAAATGGCTTTTTCAACTATTACTTAAAATAACTTTTCAGTTCCCTTTAATCCTTATTATATTTTTAAAAAAAAGTTATAATTATTTCGGACAGAAATTATATTAATTAGTTTTTTGTTATAATTCTTTTTCGCTATCAACTTTTAAAAATGCAAGTTTATTATTATAGCTTATTTTTAACTTTTATATTATCGTATAATATATCCTTGTTTTCCGTAATTATAACAAATAATTCAACATCTTTTTATTCAAAAAATTTTAATGTTATAAATCTAAAATAAATTTCGTAAAAAGTTAAAAACAAATTATATTTCCTTTTTTAATTAAGTTTAAAATACCTTAATTTCGCAATAAAATATTACTCTTTTTTTAAATGATCGATTATTAATTTTTACAATTTCAGTAATATATTTATTAACGTTTATAATCTGGGTTTTCTTAATTAATTCGTTTTTAATATCTTTTATTTTTTATTTTTTAGAAAATATATTAATTATAATATCGTTTGTATTATTTCCGTATCCTCTTTTAATAATTAACTTTTTAAATCATATGATATATCTAAACGTTAAATGTTTTTAACTAAAAAATATTTTAAATTATATTTCGTTTATCGTTTAAATTAATAAAATTATTTTGAAATTTTTATTCGAAATTAACGTAATATTTAAAAACTTTTTCAATAATTTTTTATTAAACTTTTTAATTTATAAAAGATTTCGGATACTAAATTCGAATTAATTTAAAATTTCTTTTTTAAATATTTCTATTTTTATCGTAAAATTTAAACTTCTTAATCTTAATTTTAATAATTATTATAATAAATAGCTTAACTTTAGATAAATTTTTAAATTATTTAACTTTATTTTTAAAATGATTTCTTTTAATTAAAATTATTAAATCGCGTTATTTAAAGTATTATTTAATATAATAATAATATTATAAAATAAAAACTTATAAAGTATAATAATTATAAATTTAATTAATTATTAAATTTATTTATATAATTTATATTAATATTATATTATAAGAATTTAAATAATAAAATAATAATTATAAATAATTTAAACAATAAAATTATAATTATAAATAATTTAAATAATAAAATTATAATTATAAATTAATATTAAATGAAATTATAAAAATAATAAACGTATATATATTTATTTTAATTCGATATATTTTCATTAGCTTAATTTATATATAATCATCGAATCTCGTTAAGCCCGTCAAGCTCGTCGAGCCATTTCCCTTGTTCGACTGGCTCGAAGCGCCAAGCTCCATTTTCTCCACTAAACCCATCAAGCCGGTTACGTAAGCCAAGACCCTTCATCGGAGATGTCCACACATCCTCCGACCGTCTGGTAATGGGCCAAGTCCTTGGGTCATAACATCGAGGCTCCGTTTACGTCTTTTACCGCGCTCGTAATCTTTCTTTTATATAATACTTGTTATGGTATTTATAGTTACATCGATTACGCTCGTTATTCCTGCTAAGCCGATAGTTTCTGCGTGCTCGCAACGTTAACGTTTTGCGTAAAATGTACGCTGCGTCAAATTATACCTTAATTATTTACATTTCGCGGTTACCGAGGGCTTTAATAACATATATTATAAGGCTATCGTAAATAATTTAACGTTACGTTTTAAAACATACTTACCTTTCGGTATGCGTACTTTTTAATTTCTTTAAAATTCTTTTTTTAATTAGTAATCGGAACTTCATTTTCGTACTTTTTTTTATCGTACGCCTGGTTACAGCTTTTGAAATTAATAACCGCCTTATCGTAAATTTTAAAACAAACGCGTTAATTACGGATGAAAGGTCCGCCGTTTCCGCGTTACTATACGCTTTTTTTTAAAAAGAAAAAGGAATTTAAAAAACAGTAACCGGTTACACTTATCGCCGTATACGAGTAGGTACTAGCCTTAATTAAGCAGATTATTTATCTATTTTTATCACAGCAATAATACTAAAAATAACAATAATAATAATAACAATTTTTATTTAAAAAGTTCGTTGCGAAGGTTTATATTTAATATAATCTTGAATATTCTATTTATTTTATATTTTTCAAATATATTAGCGGCAAATATTATAAATCAAAAATATTTTAAAATCATCAAATTATTATTATATAAAAGACTTTATTGAAGCCTTATAGATGGAGCTAAAAATCACCGGTTTTATTTTTAACAAAATTATATTTTTATCTATTGATATCATAGTATTAAATAATAATTTTGTCCTTTACTAATAATTAATTTTAAGCATTATTAATTATTATAAAACCTTTCTAGATTTAGTTCAACTTGAACTTTCAAATCCAAATTTAAGTTTAAAAATTATAGTTTTTTAACGATATACTTAATTATAAATAATTTAACTTTTAATAAAAACATTAATTGTTTCTGGAAAAGACTTAACCGTATAAATAAAATTAGATAAAATAATAAATTACCATCTTAATTTCTAAGCTTTACTAAACGTATTCCTAACATAAATTACCTTATCTCGTTCTTATTTACGAGGGTTTTGTAAAGATTTTCGACGATTTTCGTATTCCAGAGCAACAGGAGATATTACCGATCGTAATTTTATAACTTCTATTATTTTAAAATCTGAATTTCGAAATATTTAAATTTATTATTACCTTTTTTTTTTTCGTTGATAATGTTCTTATTATACTTTTATTTTTTAACATACGCTTTTGTAAATATTAATAACCGTTATTTTTGCAAATTACGTTGTATTCGGCAATTAATATCGTAAATTAATTATTTTAAGCAATGCTTATTAACTGAATAATAATAACGTTGATTTTAATATGTTCGGTAATTTTGTAAAATATATATATCGGTAATAAAACTATTTCTGTAATAATTTACGGTTATAGATTACCGGTATTACGTAAATGATCTTATACTGTATACTCTTTTAAATAATTTAAAAAAAATTTTAATATTAATTATTTTTTACCCAATTACTATATTACTATTTTTGTTTTAACCGTATAAACGATCAAGACGTAAAATTAATCAAGGTTTGGAAAAATGCTAAATTCTTCTATGCAATCAAGGTTTACCTTGAAATTTTGCTATAAAGATTATTTTTAAAGTTTACAGCTTAAAATTTAATATTTTTTAAATTATATTATTTAACCTTGCCGAACCGTAAAGCTAGCGGGCATAGGGTTTCATAAGGTTGAAACTTATCGGAAATTACGTATATAAGCTTTTTAAGCGGATATTAATCGAGAAATTACGTACTTACAAGGGCCCAATAATCTGCGTTAAAATAAAGCATTATAAAATAAAGGTATTAATTTAGCTTAACCGAAAAGTTCTTAATTAATCATCGTATTCTAAGATATTAGGTATAATATTTATCGTATAAATTATATTATATTAAAGTTTTCTATAGCTTCAGCTTCGCTTAAAAAATAAGGTTTTAGCTTATTTGACCTTATATAAAAATATTATTATTATTAATTAAGAACTCGTTTTTGATATACTTCCTTTTCCGTATAGTTATTACATAATTCTGTAAGAATTGTTACGTATTACATTATTTATAAATAATAAGAAAGTGATAATTTAGTATTTTAAAGTTTTATTTTCCATACTTTTATATATAATAGTAACAAACGATATATTATAAAAATAACCGATTGTTTTGTTAATAATCCTAATATATTTAATTAATAAGTTATAAAAGAATTCTAAGAATAAATGTCAAGCGAAAATTCCGTCTAAGCGAATTATTATTATGATATATAATATAAAGTTATTTTTAACCTTTTTTAAAAACTTATTTCGTTATTGAAAATATTATTTTTATTATTTTTAAAAGTTTATAATTTATAAGCGTTACTTATTACTTTAAAACGAATTATAATTTCTTAATTTAATAATGTTATAACCAAACAAGCTTAGCTTAATAGCAGACGACCGTAAGATGTAGAAGATATCTCCGATAAAAAACGTTAAATTACGTGATATAAATCCGAATAAAGTTAACCAATTTAAAAGAATTTATATATTTAAGAGGTATAAATTCGAAAGGACACCCCGGATTTATATAGATTTAATTTACTTATATAATATAAATCCGGATTAATATAACGGATTTAAACGGATTTTAATTGAAATATATACCGTATTATATCAGCGAACCAAATATATAAACGAAGCGAATAAATTTTGGCTCGTTGTAACCACTCAACTTTAATTATCCATTTTTAATATTAATAATATGGAATAATTTATAAAAAAAGTAAAGATATCCCTAACCGTTTAAACTAAAAAACAAATACCGAAATTTAATTATGCAATATTTCGTTTTGTCTATTAAATCGCTTAAATTACGTTATATAAACGATATAACGGTAAACGTACCCGAACCGATATTATTTTTAATTCGCGGAATTTAACGTCGAGCGAAAGAAAATCGATGATGGAATAAATCCTAAATTTAAATGTACGGACGATTTTTATCCGATTGTAATATGTTAAAAATATAGCAAATTTATTATTTACTTAATACGTTACGATAATTATCGGAATTAATTAAGTATATAACGTTATTAAACGGCCGAAAAATTTAAAACGCGTTTAAATCGAAAATTAAATTTTTAAAAGGTTTTATACGAAAATTTAAAGATATTTCGTAAATATTTTAAGTTTATTCGGATAATAATTATTAATTATGGTATCGTAAAAAATGAATTATAATTTCGATAATATTAAAATTTTAATAAAGCTTTTTCTAGCCGCCGGTATAATTATTACTAATATTAAAAACTATAAAAAACCTAAATAAATTTAAAAGATTTCGTGTATAATTTATAAGAATATAATTTATAAATATATAAATTATTAGTTTTTTAAAATAGGCCTTATTTTTATTTATTATTCTTATCAAAAAAAACCATCTTTTTCGATACTTGGCCGATTACTTATTTTTATTTAAAAAATTATTATAAACGAAAACGGTTAAACAGTAAATAAATTAAGTTTAAAAAAATTTAATATTGCGATAAATATATTAAAATATTGTTAGGATATGTGTGGTGGCTAAAGGAATTGTTGGTAGGGGGAGGGGGTCACTAGAGCAACGACGAGGTGGGCGCGTCAGCCCCATTATTTGTATGTACGTAGTTAGACCTTCGCTCTCCCACACCTTTCCCACATACAGGAACACACAGGAACCAAGGAGCAATCAGCAGCAGAAACAATTGAGACCTTTTTTTACAAATATATATTAAAAGTTCGAAACGTTTTTCCTATTTTTAACGGTTACGAAAATAATTATTTAATCGAATTCGAAAATTATTATAAAATTAACGATATTATTATATTTCATATACCTATCTATTTTTTTATCGGCTGAAGCCTTTTAACGTATCCTGTTGTTCTATATTAAAACGCGCTTTTTCGTTATACATCGAAAATTTTATATAACCTTTCCTTATTTATATCTGTAAAAAGGATTTTATCGCCGGTTTTCACGACGCGTTTAAAGCTACTATAATAACCGATAATATTAAATCTGGATTCGTAAAAACGGAACTTATTTTATTCGATCTTAATTACGGTTTTTTTGAATTAAAGATTTTAATTATATTTATACCAATAGTTTCTTTATTTACTTTCATTAACTCCGTTATTTTCTTGTTTACGAATATTCTTAAAAATATTATTAAACGATTAACAGCACCGTTATTTATAAAAAAAAAGATTAAAAATTATCAGGATAGTTTGCCGGCAAAAATAATTAAATTCGTTAATTTTTTAACAAAAAGTAATTTAATATATTTATACGAAAACCCGTTTTATTTGAAAAGACAACCGTTACCTTTACGAAATAAATTACGGCTTTAATAAACGTCAAAACACTAAAAATATACGTTTCTAGAAAAAAGGAATATTTATTATCAAAAAGGTAAAAGTTTTCATTTTTTTCTAAAAAGAAAGCTGGTAATAAACAATTCTAATTAAAAAAGGTCAAAAAAAATTATCATAAAAAGGTTAAAAATAATTATCATAAAAAGGTTTAAAAGAAAAAAGGAAATATAGTATCTGCGGCAAACCAGAATATAATACGCGCATTTATAAGGAAATTATAAAACCGTTTAATAACGAAAAATCCTATTATTTTAAATTAATTTATTACGTTACAATTAATTATTTAAATTTGTTATTACGAAATGCTAAACTTATTTGCTTGGCTTATATATTCGATTCGGTTATATAGTACGTTATGCTTTTTATTTTAATAATTTAAAATATACCAACTTATAATTAAAATTTGATTTCTTGAATTATTTAGAGTTAGTTATTATTATAAAACGTAATAATTGTTTTATTATTTAAAATCTTATAATATTATTATTAACATAAACCGTATATTGAAGTTTAATAATTAATTGAATGTATAATTCTTATATATTATAAATTTATATTTAATGATACAGTTAAATATTTAATAATATTTAATATTATTATTATATCTATTAATATATAAAATAACGTATTACAAAAATCAGTTATATATATAAGCGAATTATACTTTTTTTGATAATTCGTTTTAATTATTTATTTGTTAATAACCGTACGATGGAATGGTTTCTAAAAGAAGCAAAAATAAACTTAGCCGGTTAAGTTAAAAACTAAAACTCGAAATTTAATTATAAAAAGCTTAGTTTTATTAATAAAGTTTTATTTATTACTTTAGAAACGCGAATTAAAGATAAATACGCCAAATTTAATACCGTTTCTTATTTACGTACATTAACGCCGACCGAAAAGAAATTTAGTATGAAAAGGATTTTTGTCCTATATACGTAAACGTTTTTTGTCCGGTTTTTATATATTAAAAATATGGCCAATATATTACTAGCTTAACGCGTTATAACACATGTTAAAATTAATTAGGCGTTAAAATTTGTTAAACGGTAACCAAAATTTTACATACATTTAAATCAGAAAATCGATTATTAACGTATTCTTTGTAAAATTTTAAAAATATTTCGTAAATAATTTAAGTATATTCGGGTTATAAAAATAAAATACGGTATCGTAAAATCTAATATTTATAATTTCAACAAAATTAAATTTTTAATAACGTATCAAATAAGCAAGTAAACTAGATAAGCGAACGAGACGTTTTTTAGCACTTTGTAATAACAAATTTAATTTAATTTAACAAAATATTATAAATCGATTAAAATTAATCGGTTTTGTTTTTCGTTTAACGTATTTACAATTTACTTTTAAATACGCGCATTATATCCAGGTTTACCATAAACGTTACATTTTCGTTCCTTTATTTTAATCTTTTTATAACGATTATTTTTAACCGTTATCGACTGCATTATTTTACATCCTTTTTTTTCGGTTAAAAAAGTTCGCCTCTTTTTGTATAGTAAAAATTTTTTTTTTAAAAAAAAGTTTATTTTAAAGGCTTCGACGTTTGTTAAAAGCGTATTTAATTTCGCGTAATTAACGACCCTTTTATTTAACGAAAATAACTTTATATTAAAATATGAAATCAATTTTAATTAAAAAATTAAGCGGTTTTATAATTTTTATCGGCAAATTACTTTGGTAATTTTTAATCCTTTTTTATAAGTAACGTTTTTATTTCGTTATTTTATAAATATTTTTAAATGTTTTCGCGGATGAAAAATAAATAAAACCGGCGGAAGTAATAAAGTGAAGTGGGGAGCAGGAATAAATAAAGCTGCTGTTGCAGCTGCCGTTATAGATGCTACTGCATGCTACGTCAGCTACAGCTTCTAGGTGTTTCCGTCTGCTTCGCCGCTGGGCACCTCGGCAATCAACTCGTCTATGGCGAGTAGGTCGGCGACGTCTATATATTGCTGACCTGGCAACTGTTATATCTAGTCTTTCAGAGACCAAGGCCTTTAATAGCAAACAGTAACGTCCGACCATTTAGTCTTCTTCCAAGCATCGATCAAGAGGTTTTGCGTATAACAACTTTGATAAGCCCTGTCCAAATTCAGTAATTAAAAACACGGTCGGCGTAAATATAAGTGAAAAAGTTTTAAATTCGAAAGGTTTTTATTAAGATCCAATAAAATCAATCCAGCTTTTATAAACTTATATTTAATATTATCGAACTTATAACGGTTTTAAACGCCTCGTAAAAATCGAAATATTTATTTTCGTAATATAAATATAATAACGTCGTATAAAATTCTTAATATATAACATATAAGTATAACGGCAGCTATGACGGCTATGGGCTTAACCAACTATTAAACCTAGTCGTACGGTTTATGTTGGCAGTAATATCGTGGGAATCTGAACAATAATTAAGGGGATAATCACGTCTGGTAATAGCAGATAACCGTAAGTAATCTAAGTAACTAATTATCATTGTAAGCTGGTATTATTTAAGTTATGGAAATAATAAGCGTATATATATTTATCTTGGCTCGATATACTCGAACTAGCTCGATCTATCCACAGTGGTCAAGTCTCGTTAAGCCCGTCGAGCCCGTCGAGTCACTTCCTTTGCTCGATTAGCTCGAAACGCCAAGCCCCTTTTTTTCCATTAAACCTATCGAGCCGGTTACGTAAGCCAAAACCCTTTATCGGAGATATTTACATATCCTCCGACCGTTTAGCAATAAGCCAAATCCCTAGGTTATAACACGATCTTCTTTCTTTTAAAATCTTTGCCCTTAAAAATTAATTTATTTATCGTATCGTTTAATAAGTAACTTTCCTTCCTTCTTATTATTTTATCCTATAACCTAACCATTATATTTAATCGAATTAAAATGTAACGATTTCGTTATAAACGTAATAACGTTTTAATTATATTAAAACAAATCGACCGTTTTGGTTTTAATATATCCTTTAACCTTTTTTATTTTCGCTGCAAATTTAAAAACGAAATTTATAAAACTTATTTTAATTCTGGAAAATGCTTTTATTATATTAAGCATATTAATTCTTATAACCTTTTTGGTCTTTCCGAATTAAAATATTAAAGGTTAATAAATAAAAAAAACCGATTAAAGTTTTAAAAACGTTTTACCGAAAAGAAATTATTTAAGGCCTAATAACATTTTAACGAATTATTTAATCGTTTAACCCGGCTTCGGAATTAAAAAAAGTTGCTACGACGGCGTAAAATCGAAATATTACGTCGGAAAATTTAAAATACGGAAACGATAAAAAAATTTAAACGTTTAAAACGGGAATAAAGGTAATTAAAAATTAAAATAGTTACATTCGCGTAAATTACCTTTTCTGTTAATTAGTTTAATATTAAAGGGACGGATTAAGTATCGTTAAGTAACGTAAACTGGAATTTTAACCTTGGCGGTTCCGACGTTATTAGTAAAAGTTCCTTAAAAAACGTTAAGCGTTTATAAAAATTTTCGCGGGTTCCTAGGTATTTTCGGAATTTAAGTAACCTTTTTACTTAATTAGGTATTAAATAAATCCGTCCTATTTCCGTATATCCAGTATTTTTTTTACCTCGTAAATTGGTACGTTTTTTATAACTTTTTCCTTTCGTTCTATATTAACTTTGATCGTATCTGTTATTAACTCGAATAAAAAAATATAAAAAACTAAATAAAGTTTAATTTTCGGTAATAATTTTAATTCGTAATTATTTTCTAAAATTTTCTTAATAATTTTATATGGACTAATATATTTAAAATCGAATTTTTTATTAAATCGCTTAATCTGGACGTTTTTGGTAACTAAATAAACTATTTCCCCTTCCGAAAAAATTAGTTCCTTTAACCTTTTCTAATTATAATATTTATTTATTTAATTACGTACAAATTTAAATTTTATTTTTATTTCGGTATATAATTACTTTAATTATTTTAATATCAAAATTGCTTTAACGTTAACTAATTTTTCGTATAAATCTTTATAAACTTTTAATATAAAACCAAAATTAACAATTACTGGTATCGTTTTAATACTTTCGTAATAACTAGTATTATAAGCTAACTATATAACTGGTAACTTTTCGACTTGATTATTTTGCTCGTAATTAATATAATATCGTAAATACGTTTTTAACGTTTAATTAATTCTTTTTATTTATCCGTTTATCTGCAGTCTAAATGTATTAAATAATTTGTAATTTAATCCAAGTTAAGCCATTAATTCTTACCAGAATTTTAAAATAAAGATTATACCTTTATCTAATATAATTTCCGTTAAAAATCAATAAATACCTAAAATATATCGAAAAAAAATATATACAAATTATTTTATATCGGTATTTTCGTTATAAAATAAAAAATAAAAAAATTTCGTAAATCGATTAACGATTACGAAAATGCTATCATAATATATTCCTATTACTGGATCTTTTAATATAAAAAGCTTAATAATAAAATTAAATATAATAAAATCCCATAATCGCTTTATAATTAATAATGGTTATAACTTTCCGTAGGGCTTATATCGTCGTATCTTTGCTTTAGCATAAATATCGCATTATCGTATTACTTTTTATACGGTTAATTTTATTTTAAAAAAGTAATATATCCGTTATAAACGTTTTAAAATCTTGTAAATCCCTAAATGTCTATATAATAAATGTTTATATATATCTCGTATCAGGTTTTCTTAAAGTTTTTCTGGTACCTAAATTTTATTTATTTATTGCCCTTCGGATAAGTTATTATTATATTACTATATACGTTAATATATATTAGCTAAAATTCCTTTTATCATAATAATTCGTCGTTATCGCAAATATTTTTCGGGTATTTTATCAAAAATTATTTATTATATCTTAACTTTAAATTTCTTTAAATCAGGTTGTTTGTTAAATACGTTTATTTTACCATTTTTTAATTTTTTGCGATAAATAATAACGTAATCGAATTTAAAAAGGTATTTTACGTAACGTAATTATCTTCCGATTAATTCTCGTATCGTAAAGAAATATATAATGTTTTTATAATTTATATATACTTTGATTTGGTATATACTACCCCTAAAATAATATTTAAATTCCTTAAAAATGTTAATAATAGCTAAAAATTCCTTATCGTATATAAAATAATTCAGCTCGGCTCCATATAACTTATAAAAGTAAAAGGTAATAAAGTAAAAATTTCCTTAATCGTTTTAATATTTAACATTACTCCTAAGGCGTAATCCGAAACGTCGGTTTCTAGCTTAACTAATCGCTTTAAATCGTACATAATCAATACTAATTTATTAATTAAAGCCTTTTTAATTTGCTAAAAAACTTTTTATTCTTTTAATATTTATTCGAATTACTTTTTTTTTTTAATAAGCTTTATTAATAACATAACTATTTTGCTAAAGTTACGTATAAATTTTTTATAATAATTAACGAATTTAAAAAATGCTTATATCTCCTTAACGTTAATAAGTTATACCCATTTTTTAATTGCTATAAGCTTTTTAAGGTTTATCTTAATATATCTAAAGGTAATAATATATCCTAAATATTCTACCTTTTATATATAAAAAATACTTTTTTCGGCGTTAACCAAGAAATTAATATTTTATAATATTTATAAAACTTTATAAACATATTTTATATACTTTGTTTTGATTTTCGAATAAATTAAAATATCGTTAAGGTAACATATAACAAAAATATCCAAGTACTTTCGTAATACGTAATTAATTATTCGCTAGAAAATTGCCGGTACGTTCGTAAATTTAAAAGGCATAATAAAATATTCGAAAAATCCATATTTAATCCTAAAAATTATTTTTTATTCGTTACCTAACTTAATTCGTATTTAATTATATCCTTCCCTTAAATTTAAAGATATAAACCATTAAACTCCGTATAAACGATCCTTTATTTCGGTAATTAATAATAATAAAATTCTATCCTTAATAATAATATCGTTAAACTATTTATAATCGATAATGAATCGCAATTTTCCATTTTTCCTTAATACGAAAAACATTAAATATTCTGCTAATAATTTAAAACGTCGTATATAACCTTTTTTTAGCTTATCTTCGAAATAATCGCGTAATACCTTTAATTCTATTTAATTCAGGTTATAAATAAGGTAAAAAATAATCGTTTTACTATTCTTAAGAACTATTTCGTAATCCCATTCGTTATAAAGTGGCAATTTTGTTTTAAATTTTTCTTGAAATAGTTACTTATATTTATAATATTCTGGTAATACTTTAATTATCCATTCTGGAAACTTCTTAAGCTTTAATAATAAGTCGTTATTTATTTACCGAAATCGTGCTTTAAAGTTTACAATAATACGCCGTATTTTTCTAATATACCTTCTGCTTATTATATATTTTGTCCTTTTAAATAATAAAGTTTTTATCGTATCCTTATACCTGCATTCGTTAACCTTATTAATCAAATATTAAAATCTCTCGTCGTTTATATCTTACGTATCGGTAAAAAATAAAACGAAATTTACCTGGCTAATCCTTTAATCGATAACTGGATTATATTACTTTAACCATGGTAATCCGAAAATTAGGTCGTAATCCTTTATTAAAATAATATCGAAATTAATAATTTATTTTTTTCCTTCGACAAAAATTTTAAAATAATTAATTTCGCGTTTAACCTATCCGTTATCGTAACTAAATATTTAACTTTCGACATTTTCGACCTTGTAAAAATTTTCCTTATTTCGCCATAATAATTATAACTTATTTATTATTTTTAAGGCGATATAATTTCCCTATATAGTTCCGTAATCCATTATTACGGTATACCATTTCTTTTTAATTTGTACTTATATTATAATTAATTCTTTTTTTACCGCTTTTATTACGTATAAAACCCTTTTAAAGTATTATTATTTACCTCCATTTTTCTTGCCAGCCTAAAGCTTTTTTATAAGTAACGTTAATCTTTTAAATTATTTTCGAATCTTATAATTCGTTTTAAAAATTATTCGTTTAATTTTTGCAGTTATTATAAGTATCTGTTTTATCGGCATAATGTAACTTCCAAATTGGTAATTTACTTTTAAAAGGTTTCCTTAATAATATATTTTGGTTTTAAAATTTCGTTTCCGTAAAAAGAAAATAATTAAATTTTTTCCTAAAAAACGTACCGTTCCATTAAATTTTCGGTAAACGTTAATTAAAATTACAAATCCGTAATTATCCTTTAACAATATTTTTCCATTATCCTTTAAATTAACTTTTTTTACGTTTAATAATTGTACTAATTATAATAACAAAAAGGGTTTTTTATAAAGTAACTTTTTTTTTAATTAACTTTTAAATATTGCTAATTAATTAATTTTATCCTAAATTATCGTTTTTTGCAGGTATCGATATTACTTTTAATTTTTTAAATTGTCGCTTATTTAATCGTTAAAATTAAAACTTTATTGCCATATTTGCATAATCCGTCGTACGATATATTCCTTATAATCTTCGTATATTTCGTATTAATATCGCTTACAATTAACGGCATAAAGCCTTCCGTACCGATCAGGCTTTTTTAAGTATAGGTTTTCGTCCTATTTTCGATATTCCTTAATCCAAACGTTAAATATTACCTAATCGTTTTTTTTTTATCGTTATTATAATTAAAGAAATAAATTATATTCTTTAAATTCCTTTTATCTTTTATACTTTTAAAACCATTTTATAAAGGTAAATTTGGTAAAAATAACCTTTTTAATTATTATTTAAAACAATTTTTTAATTCTTTTTAGCCTTTATCGTATCTTTAATAAAAAGCTATAATTATTTCGGATGCAAATCATATTAATCGTCTTTTTATCGCTGGTTTCCTTCTAGTACTGGCCTTCGGAAACTAAAATTTATTATCGTAACTATTTTTAGCTTTTATATTACCGTATAATATATCCCTATTTTCCGTAATTATAGCAGGTAACTAAACCCCTTTTAAACTAAATAATCCCTAATTTTATAAATCCTAAATAAATTCCGTAAAAGGTCGAAAATAAATCACGTTTCTTTCCTTAATTAATTTTAAAATAATTTAGCTTCGAAATAAAATATCCCTTTTTTTCTTATCGTTTTTTAAACTGTCGATTATCGATTTTTACAACCTCGGCAATATACTTATTAAGGCTTATAATCCGGTTTTCCTTAATTAATTTATCCTTAACGTCTTTTTTTAATCCCTTATAAAATATATCGACCATAATATTATTTTCGTCGTTTCCGTATCCGGATTTGGCAACTAAGTTTTTAAATATTATAATATATTTAAACGCTAATCCTTTTTATTACAACTAAAAAAGTTTCTAAATTACGCTTCGTTTTTCGTCCGGATTGGCAAAATTATTTCGGAACTTATTTTCAAAATTAACATAATATTTAAAAACTTTTTTAATAATCTTTTTTTTATCGAACTTTTTAACCAGCAGATAATTTCGCATAATAAGCTTAAACTAATTTACGGCGTTTCCAGTAAAACAGGCTACCATAGCAAAAATTTGATTTAACAAGTTTTCTAATCCCAGGAACCGAAAGTACGCCTTAACCTGGATAAAAAATATCTAAACGTTTCCCTTTTTATCGTAAAGTTCGGGCTTTTTAACTTTAATTTTGGTAATCGTTATGGTCGGTATTTTAGCCTTAAGTTAATTTTTAAATTATTTAACCTTATCCTGAAATCGGATAACTTCTTTTTAAAGTTATTAAGTAACGTTATCCGCAATATTAATTAACATAGTAACAATATTAAATATTGCTTAAAATTTAACGGTACTACTAAATAAAAACTTGCAACGTATAACGGCTATAAACTTAACCAACTATTAAACCTAATCGTACGGTTTATGTTAATAATAATATTATAAAAATCTAAACAATAATTAAAAAAATAATTACGTTTAATAATAATAAATAACCGTAAGTAATTTGGATAACTAATTATTATTGTAAACTGGTACTATTTAAGCTATAAAAATAATAAGCGTATATATATTTATCTTAACTCGATATACTCGAACTAGCTCGATCCATCCACAATAGTCAAATCTCGTTAAGCCCGTCGAGCCCGTCGAGTTACTTCCCTTGCTCGACTGGCTCGAAGCGCCAAGCCCCTTTTTCTCCACTAAACCTATCGAGCCGGTTACGTAAGCCAAGACCCTTTATCGGAGATGTCCACATATCCTCCGACCGTTTGGCAATGGGCCAAGTCCCTGGGTCATAACAGCAGCCACCAGGATCAAACCGTAAGGCTGGCAACCGTTACGTAGGGCTGACAGCTGCCATACGAACTAGCCACCTGCCATATAGAAAGTAGGAACATTTGTAAATTTTTACATACTTTGCGACTTTATCTTTCCTTTCTTTTTTTTTCAGCTTAAAATTTTTGTTTATAGCGTTAATAAACTAGTTATTATGTTATATTTCGCTGGCCGTAATATTATTTTAAATTTATTCCCTTTTTCGCTGGCCTAATAATTAATAAAAAAGGTACCATATCTTTTTTACGTTAATACGTAACGACGAAAAATAACGCGTTTTAGATTAAATTTAAGACCAAAACCCAGATTAACCAGCATTAAGACTAGATGTCTGTTAGGAAAGATTACCTATCAGCTAGTCGATGTTTAAAGCGATTTAGATTAATTAGAGGTAAAATTAAAAATGCAGAAGACGAAATACCTTTCCAAAATCCAGACCAAAGTGCGGAAAACGACGTGCCGCAAAACGAGACCGAATCCGTAAAGACAGAGGGTTTATTAAACTAAGACCATAGCCACTTAGAAACCGACCCCGACAGGCAGCTGATCGACGAGATAGCTGACGATAACCAGGATGTTCAGGGAGAACTTCAAAAACTTCGCGACAAAGTTGCTCGCTTTCAGGCCAGATAAAGCCATCATTCCCCCATTCCTTTCGACGACGCCGACCGCCCTTGCCGAAAAAATATAATTAATAACGTTTTCGGTAATACCAGTACGTTTCGCCTTATTAGTATAGCAATATAACCCGTTTTCCGTAAATTTGCGGAAATTAATAACGCGAATATTAATTATAACCGAAAGAAAAAAGTTTACGTTAACCACCTAATTAAATTTAATAATAATAAAATTAAATTTAACGCTTAAGTTTGTAAGGTTACGGATAAATTCGAAATAAATAAACCGATTTTTCGGAACGAAAAAATTTGTATGGTTTATTTAATAAACTTTTTTAAAAAAAAAGCCGAATAGGTAATTAAAACCCGTTACCGATTAATTACGTAACTTTTTTTTTATATAACCGAAATAATCCAGGTATTGAAATTATCGTATTACGATCCGAATTAAACTTTCGTTATTAAAAGAATTTTCTGGATTTTTATTTTTAAGACACGATAAAAATTAAGATATTTACGATTTTATTTTTAAATTTAACGCTTTTGCTTAAAAGGCCAAAATTATTGAAAACGAATAAAAGCAAATTTTGTAAAAACATATTTCCTTAAACCTTAACTTACGTTTTTTTAAAAATAGCCGTAATTTCGATGTTATTTACGAAAAGTTTTATAACCGCGTCGTTATAATTGTTTATAATAACTAGTTTGTTTATAAAAAGCGTTAGTAAAAGCGTAAATCTTAATTATATAATTTTAATGGACCGAAAGATAAAAATAAAAAACTTCGTTTAAATGGTAATTTCGGTAAATCGAAAATTTCGGGTAATACTGGTAAGTTTTTATCGGAGGTTAAAAAAAAGGTTTATTAGGAAGCCGGTATGTATTTTAACTGTAATAAGACGGGATATAAAGTTAGCAATTATCCCGATAAGAAAAAAGTTGTTACGGTAAAAATAGGAAATAATTTGTTTAATGTTAATTCCGACAAATCGGAAAAAAAATAAAACCGTTAAAAGATTTTTTGATAATTTTTCCTATGTTAATAATAACGGAAGTAAGTAATCTTAAAAAATATAAAGTTTTTGTTAAAATTATACAAATTTAAATAAATAAAATTAACTTACATATTACCGTTTTTTGTAATACCGGAGTATAAACCCGACTTTTTATTAACCTTTTTTTCGTTAAGTAAGCGAAAAAGCGATTATAAATTTGTATTATTCGGTTAAAAAAAATTAATTTAGTTGCAGGATTACCGAAAGCAACCCGCCGGCTAAATAAAAGTTTAAATAATTATAATATTTAAAATTAACGGATAACGTTTTCCCGATTAGGTTTTCCAAATTACGGATATTGGATACGACATTTTTATTAGTTTTAATTAGATGGAAAAATATAGCTTATTATTGGATTGCAAAAATAAAAGTATTATTTGGCCCGACGATTTTTTTAATTTTGGCCAAGTTCTTATTAGCGATTGAATTCCTAGCTTAATGCTTGCTGGACGGGCACGTCGACCCTAAGGTTTAGAAAGACGTTAACCGACGTAACCGCGCCATAAAAAAAGCCGATAAGCAATACCAAATCCTCCGACGTTTATGGTGAAAATTTAAGAATAACTTTACGCTGATATCCGTACCCGTCCCTGTTATTTCGTTAGATATATTAGATAAAAAAGACGTACTGGATACATGCGATATCAAGTTAATTATATGCGATACCAAGCCAACCATTTGCGATACCAAGCCGACCATCTTTGCGATGGAAATCGCTAAAGATGACGTAGTTGTCGCCTTGCTAACGAATAGGTTGGGGACCGATTTCTGTACGGGACGATGGAGCAAATGCCCGTTATCCCAAGAGGCTATTCCTTTTAAGAATAAAGAGTCGAACGTTATAACGGTAGCCGCTTTGCAAAAATGGAAAATATATGACGGCCAAAGAATTCCTTTTCCGAAGATGAGGATCCGGAGTACGTGAAATAAGTCCGGAAGCTTTTATTAGAACTTTTCGCCTATTTGGAAAAAAAAAAATTTTAAAAAAAAGCTAATACTTTTCCAGATTTCCGACCTGGCTATAACGTGGTTCTGGAATTCGACCGGCCGATACCCGCCTTTGAACCTTTTATTTATAAAACGTTTATTTAGTATTTTCCGTTAAAAAAATAATAAATAAATTGTTAAAAATGGACTTTATTAAACTATATATACGAAAAAACGCCGCCTTAATTTTATTTACTTTAAAATTTTATTCGTTAGAACGCCGGTTTTATATTAATTACCGTTAAAAAAACCAGCATTTAAAAAATCGCCTTATTTTAACCCCTTTATTTAACGGTATTATATTTAATTACAGAAATATTAAACGTTTTATTAAAATCGATATTATTTAAACGTTTTATAAATTTCGTATCGTTATTAAATCGGAATACCTAATAATATTTAAAACTTATTAAAAAACGTTTTGATGAAAAATATTTTTATTTAAATTTAAAATAAACCTTATTTAATAATAATCGTTTATTAATACCTAATTATATAAACTTTTCGATTATTACGTAAACGTTTACGCCGACGACGTATTAATTTATTCCGGCCTTAAAAGAAATATTAAAAATATTACAAAAAAACTATTTATCGATTATATAAGGTTAATTTTTAAAAAAAATATTAAAAAGTTCCGGTTTAACGTTAAAAAAATAAATTATTTCGGTATTATTATAAAAGTAAACGTAAATATTTTTATTAATTTAATTAAAATTAAAATAATTCAAAAATAAAAATTCGAAAATTTTAATAACCGTACCGTAATCCGTTTATTTATAGGATTTTATAATTACGTACGAATATTTTATTATTATAAAAACGGCATAACCGAATTATTAAACCATTTATTAAAAAAAGATATCTCTTTTATAATAAAACCTAAATAAAAAAAGATTTTCAAAAAAATAAAACGATTTGCTTATAAAATTCCAATTCTGGCCTTTTTTCGACTTAGACGATTAATTAAAATGGAAATAAACGTATTCCGTAACATAATTAAAAGTCTTTTTTGGTAATAACAAAAAGATAACGAATAAAAACCCGTAAAATATTTTTCGAAAATTATAACCTTAGCAGAAAAGGTGTATTTTATTTAAAACCAAAAACTGCTTACGGTAATTTAAATTTTTAAACATTATTATCTTAAACTTTAAAAATAAAAGTTTTTTATTATTACCGATTACCAAACTTTATTATATTTTATAAATAAACGTATTTTTTTTACGCGTTAAATCCGATAAATCGAATTTTTTTTTTAATTTCGATATTATTTTCCAATATCGACTTAATAAAGAAAATGTCGCCGTAAATACTTTATTACGAAAAACGGTAAATTTATTTATAATTAAAGCCCGAAAAAAGGAAAAAAGGAATTAAGTTTTAATTTTACCAAAACGATTAAACTTTTTTATCGTTATTATTAACGAGATGCCAACTAAGGTACGAATCGAGGATATTTTTATAAAATACCGACTTAATCGACTTTATCCGTTACGAAAACGAAATATAAAATTTAAATAAAAAAAATAATAAATTAATAATACCCGAAAAAATAATTAACGGTTATATTTTCTTTCGTACCGCATTTATTTACGAAGTTTATATACTTAAAATATTTACGTATTTTAATTAAAATAAAATAATTAAAATATTAATACGGAAATATATTTATTTTCGGCTTAAGCAAAATATCCGATAATATATTCGGAATTATTACGATTACCGTTAAAATAAAACGTTTTAAAATAAAACCCCGGAACCTTTTTACCTTTTTTCGATTCCGAATAACGTTTGGAATTACGTTATCGTCGACGGAAAAAATATATTAAAAAACCGTTACGGTTATAATTATATATAAACGTTTATCGATAAATTTAATAAAATTATTATAACCTTGTTAAATAAAAAGATTAACATCGCCGAAACCCTGGTTAATCTATATTATCGATATTTATATCGTTTTTTTAAAATATTTTTTATTTGGAATAATAATAACGTAAAATAATTTATTTTTTAATTTTTAGTTAAATTAAACGAATTTATTAGTATAAAATATTATTACGGAAATACTTTATATCCGTAAATTTAAAAGGTTATCGAATTTATAAACCAAAAGTTAAATTAACGTTTACGGTTTTATATCGATAAGTATTAAAATAATTAAAACGTATATATACCGGCATTAAATTTCGCCTATAATTTATTATAATATTTATCGATTAATATAATCCCGTTAAAAGTTATATTAAATAAAAATATTCGGAATTTATTATCGTTAAATTTAAATATAATAAAAACAAAAACCGAGTTAGTTTAACGGATATTAATAATCGTTAAATAAATTAAAAACGTTTAAACGTTTACGAAAAAAACCGCGTTAAAAACGTAAAAACGTTAAAAGGTACAAGTTAATAAAAAACGTTATTTAACCAATTTTAAAGTCGGCGACAAAGTTTTTTTCCGTAAAAAAGGTTTCGTAACGTAAATACCGATTATTTGCTTAAATTTATAATAAATAAAACCTTTTAAAGTTATAAAAAAACGCAAATATAATTTCGTTTTCGATTTACTGCTAAGTTATAAAATAATTAACTTATTTTATGCCGATCGGTTACGTAAAACCGATAATAACCCGTTACCTTAATAAATTTAAATATTACCGTTATTTAAAAAAGTTAATAATAAACCAAAATTCGAAATAAAATAAATTAAATAATTTAAACTTAATAAACGTTACAAAAAATTATAATATTAAATTAAATAAAAAAGTTACGATCCCGACGAAATATGGTATTCCGTAATTAACTTTAAAAACGTACCGATTATAATAAAACGATTCCATACGAAATATTTTAAAATACTTAAATTACCGATCCGCTTATAAGAATAAATACGCGTAATAGCGGCCGACGAAATTAACGAAAACTACCCCGATAATAATAAGGCCGCGAAAGCAGGAACCGGATTAATAAGAAAAAAACGGCATTTATAACTGATAAAAACTTGCATACTTTTTTTGATCGTATATAAGTTTTTAAAAAAGGGTAATATAACGGTAGTTATTAAAATTAAACCGTAAGGTTGGTAACCGTTACGTAGGGCTAACAGCTGCCATACGAACTAGCTACCTGCTATATAAAGAGTAGGAACATTTGTAAATCTTTACGCATTTTGCGACTTTGCCTTTCCTTCCTTCTTTTTTTCAGCTTAGAATCTTTGTTCATAGCGCTAATAAACTAGCTATTATGCCATATTTCGCTGGCCGTAACAATAAGCGCGTTTTAATACGAAAAAATAAAATAGGTCGAAAGGTTAAAAACGATAAAAAAAAATAAGTAAGTATATAAAAAGGAATACTACCGTTATTTACCTAATATTTTTTCGAATTGTATTGAATAATAATTTTCGTAACCGTTTAGCATAAGAAAACGTTTTAATTCTTTCGTACTCGTCCGTATATATTTATCGAAATATTAAATTTATTTTAAACTTAATTCGTTCGTAATTTAATTATTATAATTCATACCAAACTTTTAATCGTTTAATAATTACTATTTTTAATACTAGGAATATAAGTTTTTTTTATTAAAATAATAAATGAAAATAAAACTAAATTTTATAAATTAATAACTTATATAATTATAACTTATTCCTAATTCCCTTATTACGTCTATTTAAATGTTTTAAATTTTTTAATATTTATAACAATTATACCCGATATTATATATAAAGCTTCCTAGCCACTGCTCTCTAAAGCCAGAACTATCTATAACATTTTACACTTTTCACTCTCTATGCAACCTTTCCTCGCGATCCGCCTAACTGTGACAAACGCAGTCTGAGCAGCTACGCGCGTAGTTCTGGGCATGAGCAAAGCGGTGGCACATGACAGTGCGGTCATTAAAGTTGACAGACGCATTCTGAAGTAATTTTTTCTTTCTTTTTCTTTCAATGAAGTAGGGAGAATAGGCTGACGAGAGTAAGTGAAGGTATCAGTCTGTTCGTCGGCTTTTGAATGAGTTGAGGGTTGCACGTATATGCTCTTCGCTAGAATCTCGCTTGCAGCTGGAGGCCATAAAGACCCGCACAGTCCAACTTCGAACCTCGGGTCCGCAAGGGAGGCGACATGCCATATCGGTGGTATTTCGGTCTGTGTTCATCCAACCGAGTTCCACAATTAACCCTCACGGCGCAAAACTAAGTAGCGTCGGGCAGGTAGGAATCTTAGCTTATTCATCGGCTGGGTCCCTTTCGGATGAGCCCGTGAAAACTATCCTATCCTAAATCCCAAAGAGCAGGAAGTCACTGGGTTGCATTATCGTAAGATGGGAATCGGGCAATAGGTGACATTGCTTCTTCAGCATGGTTTCCACACGATGCCCCTCTGTGGAACGGGTCGTGACAAAGCTCAGGCAATATCACCTTGTCGTACCCAACCTTTTCGGCTGCTCCGGGACTTTGAGACCGAGATAAACCCATGATCGATTCGCCGTGTGGAACACAGGAACCGGCGTAGGCATGTGGGGCTATACGCCGAAGTGGGTCGCGTTGGACGGGAGTTGCCGAATCTACGTTTTAACCGTGAGAAGGTTGGGGTCCCGAGCTAATTAGCGGTTCACTCCGGCACGGTGGAAGGTGGACTGAGGAGAGAATAGGGGAGGTCGTAGAGGAATGATCAAATATATGGATAACATAATAAAAGGAATACGAGGTTGGCCTCGCCTGGACTGCGTAGTTAGAAGAATTGCATCCCTTCCAAACATATAAATATGTCACGACCAACCTAGCAGCAAAAGGACAAACTTATCAGAAACAACCTTCACATTTGCAGTCTTGGATATCACTACGCAAAGTCGTGAGTGCGTACAAGCAACTCCTCCCCTCCCCTTCGAAGCGCCCTGTATTGGGAGTGATGACTAACACCACCCTAACTCCAAGACAACACCAACCGAGCTTCAAGACAACACTAACCGAGCTTCAAGACAACACCAACTTAGCTTCAAGCACCAACCCAGCTTCAAGACAATACCAATCCAACTTCAAGACACCATGAAGCTTTCGACCTTTTCGGCTATACTTCTAGCGGCTGTTGGCATTGGCACTGCTAAGGAATGCACATGCGGTGGTGTGCAGGGGGGCTCGGCGGCAAGCCAAGTTCAGGGCATGAGGTGCTGTGCTGCCTACGGAAAGCAGTGGACTGGATATGTTTGTAAGGACCTCGACGACGGCGTGGCATCGTTGTTTACCAGCTGTTGCAATGAGGCTCCTGTCGGATACAGTGGAGTGAGGTCGGAGGGAATCGGACCGTCTGTCGCGCTAGTGGGTGGAGGAAACAGGGATAACAGCTAATTTATATAAGGGATTAATTCCATAAGACCCTGAAGAAAACAGTTAGCTATTATTATCATCAATATCAATATACGAATAAAGCTGCAACGAAGATACTTATATTTCGTGGTCTTAGGCTGTTTAACAGTTATAAGCCCGGATTACGAAATTCTTTAAATTTATCATATTTGCCCCTAAAAGCCCTTTTTGCTATTAGCAAATTAAATGCCAAATAATCAATTAAAACGGATCACAATAAGCAACAACCCAGGAACGGTTATAAAAACGAAGTTCAAAAAATCAGGCGAATAAAATACGTAATAAGAAAAATTTTTTAGTCGTACGCTCGAAAACATTATCAAATTATTCGATTCCAAATCAAAGAAAACGTTATTACCTAAACCTAATTATCCTTAACTTAAAAACGTTAATAAAAATACAAATTTAATAATTAATTTTTTTTAAAAAAGAAACAAAATAACAAAATATAAAAATCTCCTTTAAATATACCAGTTCGAGAAATAACGTCAGGATTTTTAACAAAAGAATTTCGTTGCCGTAAAATTAATAATATATAATCTTATCGGAAACTCGTATTTATTTTGCCTAAAGGTTGATAAATCGATACGTAAATAAATTAATAATTTAAAACAGCATGCCGGTACGAATACAAACGAAAAAGTGAAGTTTGCGAAAGTTAAATATCGAAAAGTTTTAAAAAAAAAATTTTACGTTAATTTAAAAAACCTTTACAAATAACTTGAAAAA
Source organism: Monosporascus sp. CRB-9-2 (assembly GCA_004155915.1). Lineage (NCBI taxonomy): Eukaryota > Fungi > Ascomycota > Sordariomycetes > Xylariales > Monosporascus > Monosporascus sp. CRB-9-2. The sequence goes on along the minus strand of QJOA01000060.1, from coordinate 122,623 downwards.
TAAAATATAGTTATAACGAACGCCGTAAAAAATAATATCTCTAAATTAATCGGCTTATAATAAGTAAATAATTTCGCAAACGTAATAACTCTATTAAAAACGTAATACGTAAATTAATTACGATTAGTTATATTTAGAAATAAAGTTAATAAGTTATCTTAAAAAACCGTTAATAAAAAAACGTATATATTAAAGAAATATTCTTACAGCAAAAAAAAAATTAAGTTATTTATTAAAACTACAAAAAGAAGTACTTACGTTATAATTTTTAAGGGTAAAAATTTTGCTATAAAAAATAATTAACTTATTAATAAAGCTTCGTCCTTAAAAATATCGCGCAAATAAATAAGAATTAATTTTTGGGTTAAAAGTTATAAGTATAAAATTAACATCTTAAAAAGGAAAATCCTTAAAGAAAAATAAAGAAATATTCGATAAAAAAATGGTTTTCGACGTTACATTCTGCAAAAAAAGTTAAAACGATTAAAAAAAAAACCCTTTAGAAATTTCGAATGTATAATAAATTAAAGGCAATAATAGTTAACGGATAAAATAAAATAAATCCTAAACAGCTTTATAAATAACATATTTTATAAAGCATTTAACGTACTAAATAAATATTTACTGAAAAATTATACGATTTTAAATTTAAAATTATTTATTTATATATTTATAACTTGACCCGATTTAAAAAATTCGCAAAAGTACCGAAAAAATATTTTGCTCTAATAGATAATATTTAAATATCGATTTTAAAATATAAAAGTATTACGATATATATAAAAGGATTTACGTAAAAAAAAGGCTTAATATTAAAGAAAATAACTTATTATTAAGGCTTTTATTACAATATTATTTCGTATAAACTTTTAGAACAAAAAAGTTATTACTAAAATACATTTAATAATAACGTAAAATATTAAAATAATTACGAAAAATTATATATCTTAAAAAGAAAAGGTTAACGTATAATTAAAAATAAAAGCTATATAAAGGCCGTTCTTTTAGTAATTAAAAATGTAAGCAGAACAATAAATTAATTAAAAGCTTAAATCCTGAAGTTAAAAATGCTATAATATCTAAGAATAAGCTATTACGGGCTAAAGCCCTTAAAGTACCTACCTAATTACTGCCGCGGAACGCTATTAAAAGGCCTTAAAATGGCCGAATACCCGGTATATACCTTAATAAAAATAAAGAAAACCCCTTTACGGAAAAAGCCAGATTTTAAAGTAATAACGTTTTTTTTTAAAAATACGTTTAAATTAACACAACTTTTCGAAGAAAGCCCGTAAATATAAACAAATATTAACGATTTCTTATAAAGCTTTATATGAAACACTAATATATTTTTGCGTGACGGTAGAAAAAAAAAATATACGTATTGTAAAAAATTATGTAAGTTAAATTAAAAACCACTTTAAGCTTTACATAAAGTTTATACAAAGTAATATGAAATTCGTTCGTAATTCGTTTATAAAATAATTATATTTAAAAAAAAATTTATTAAATTTTTTCCTTTATATAGGTACGTTTAAAATAAAAGCGCAAAACATTTAAGGAATATAATAATAGTAAAAATACGCGTTATAAGGATTAGATCGAAATTACCGTATAATTTATAAAACAGGCCGTTAATTACGTTATTTATTTTTATAATAAAACCTTAATAATTACTTTTAAATAAAAAATATTATATAAAATTATATATATTTACCTGGTTAAAAAAATATTAAGTTTTAAAATACTTTAATTAACCTATTTTAAGGTTTACGGTTATAAATATTACGTATTAAAATTTAACTTAAATTATAAATTTAACAAATTATAAAAGCTAAATTTTAAAATATATATTAAGTATTTCGTAACGTATAATTTTACGAATATATATAAGGTATAAATATTAAAGTTTAAAAAGATAATCGTAATAAAAAAACGTAATTTTTAACAAAACGGAGTTTTCTAAGAGGGAAAATACGTTAGAACGTTCGGAAAAAATGCTTAAAGATTTTGAAAACTTAATTATAAAAATATAGTTATTTAAAAAATTAACGGTTAATAAGGTAATTTTTAAAAGAAATGATTTAAAAGTAAAAATTGGAAATAAAAATAAATATAAATATTTTTAAATACATAATAATTAACGGACGAAATCGTTTAAAACGAAGTTATTCTAAAATATAAAATAAACCTTGAAAATATAAATTAAGATAATTTTTTATAATTATTTAAGTTAATAAAAGAAATTCGGTCTATTAATTACGTTAGTTTAACGGTTAAATAGCCTAATTAATAAGTTAAAAAAAGTAAAAAAAGTTTTACAATATAAAAATAATTTACGAACTTTGTAAAAGAAAAAGAAGGTTTTATAATTTCCGTATTTATTAAGTTATTAATTTATAAATAAAAACGTTCGTTATTAAAAAAAAAAAAAATTTATCAAAAAGATTTAGCAAAATTATTTAAAAACGTACGTAAATTGTCGATTTACTAAATAAAGTAGCAGTTTTATATAACGTTGGTAATTTATTTTCGAAAACATGATTTTTTTAGGCCGAAAAAAAGAATAATTACGAAATTAATTAAAGGTTATTAAGTACTTTATTATAAAAAAAATATTTACCTATAAATTTAATAAATATAAGATATTTTAAAATATAAAATTAGGTTAATAATATATAAAAATTAAGAAAAAATTAAAAACCTATTTATAAAAATAATAACGTTAATAATAATGATATTATAATCGAGCCTTATAATACCTAAAGTTTACCTAATTAAACGTAATTAATACCTTTATTTATAACGATTTAAATAAAAAAGTTTTTATAAAGATATTTTCAAGGTTTATTCAAAAAGGAAAGGTATTAAAATTTAAAAAGGTTTTATACGGTTTAAAAAAATTACTCCTTTTATAATAAAAAACGTTTATAAAAATTTTTAAAAACCTAGGTTTCCGTAAGGTTTTCCAAAAGCTTTATATAATAAGAAAAAAGGTAATGTATTAATAATTTTTTTCGTAAACGATATAATATTAAAATATATAAAAAAAAGAATTATAAAAACGATTATTAATTTAAAAAAAATAATTTAAAATTAACAAACTTAAAAAACTTTAATAATTTTTAAAAATTTATATTTTAAAATAAAAAATAAACAATTAATTTAATTATTATAAAAAGCGTACATCGGAAAGGTAATAATTTAATCTAAATTAATGTATTAAAATAAATTCTTCGTATTTTTATAAATTAAAACAAATTTTTTTCTATTCCAAAAAAAGATAACGAATAAAAAACGAAAATTATATTAAAAAAAGATCGGCTTAATTTTTTTCGTTACTATATTTATATACCTTAATATTACGTTTATTACTTTACGGTTATTACGTTTTAATTATAATCTGTTAAACGTTTATTATAAAGTTATAAATAAAATAATTCGGTATTTATATTATACCTGTAATTTCGTAATTCGATACGAAAATAACGGAAAATTTTAGGTTTTAATATATATAAATAACGTTTTATTTATTCATAATTTAAACGATCGGAAAAAATTTTAAAAATTTATAATTTCATTATTCGAAAAAGTTGTAAGATAAAAAACGAATAAATATAATTATTACGAATACGATTAAAACAAATTTATTAATTTTAAGTTAAATGGTTAAAAGAAATTGGTTTTTAAATAAATTATTAAAAATTTTAATTTTAAAATTCGATTAATTTTTTACGTTAAATTATAATAAGAAATAAATATTTAAGTTATTTATAAAAAACGTTTTAAAATTAATAACGAAATTAAGATATATTAAAATATATAACTATTAATTAAAATATAAATATTTATTAAAAAATTTATGAATTAAATTAAAAAAACGAATAATATAATAATTAACGGTTTTACGAAATTATTGATAAATAATATATATAAAAAGTTCGTAAAGTTTTTAAAAATAAAGGAAATTATTTAATAATTAAAATTTATTAAAAAGGAAAACGAACTTCGTAAAGAAATTATGGCGCGTCGGATAAAGTATAAAATAACGTAAAAATTCCTAATAAAAAGCGATTTAAATCGGTTTCGGAAAAACTTTATTTATTAATAATTTTAGCGTAATAAGCGCCAGCAAGGTCTGCGATGGCCTTATTAGGGGGTGTGTCGGATATAGTGGAATAAGGTCGGAGGGAATCGGACAGTCTATCGCGTTAATGGGTGGAGGAAACAGGGATAACAGCTAATTTGTATAAGGGATTAATTCCCTGAAACCATGAAGAAGATAGTTAGCTGTTATCATCATCAACATTAATATACGAATGAAGCTGTAACGAGAATACTCATATTTCGTGGTCTCAGGCTATTTAACAACTCCTGGAGGCGGTTATGCACTTTGTTAAAGAGGCGCCGACTGTCCAGTTTCGACACTTTGAGTGAACCTTGAGCCACTCTATTCTATAGGCTGACTTGAGTATAACCGATTCAGTAACATTGAAATTGGACCTTTGTATGTTCCATCTTACAAGCCAATGTGATTCTAATAGAGAGCTCGGCTATTGGATGAGCAACCGGGGCTTCCACCTGGTAAGGCGTTGGATTAAACCATACGGGGTAACATCTTTATCTACCTTCATTTTTATAGGGTATTTGTTAAGCTGGTGTACAGAGGTCGAAGCAATGCAATCCACGCCACAAAGTACTCCCGTGGAGTGGGTTGACGTCCATCCACCACTATATAAAAATATATGGATGGAACTGGCAATTTTCCTATATGGATGGCCATAAGTAGACAAACGTAAACGATTTTAAGTATCTTAAAAAACGTTTTTAATGTTAAAGTATGTATTATTTATATATATATAGATCGGAACGCGTGCGGAACGCGTAAATCGGCATTAATATAAGGCGACCCCCCTACCAACGCTCTACCCCCTTAACGCGCCACCCCACATCCGCGTTACGCGTTAATCCACTTACTAATTTCTTTTCTTATAAAAGGGCTTTTAATAACACTTTAAAAAATTTGAAAAGTTATCTTCTTATTTATCAAAATCTGCGTTTTCGAACGATATATAGTTTTTAACTTAATTTCGTACGGCGCAAACGATTAACAAAATAAAGTATAAAAAATTCTTACGTTTAATCTTTAAAGGATACCAGGTTAACAAATACTATATAATACGCCGTATTAAAGGCGTACCGAAAAAAAAAGTTAATAAAATTTGTTAAAAGTTATTACAAATTTAAAAAAAAGTTTTAACTTATTAAGTTATTATATAGGGTTAGTTAAGCTATACGCCACCTGATTTCTGATTTCGCTTATACGTATAACGCATTTGATTTAATAATAATAACTACGAACGTTTAAAAAAAAAGTTAAATAATTCGATTTTTACGTCGTTATTTTAAAATACGAACTTTTAAAAGTACGACCATTAATTATAAACGTTTAAATAACGTTCCTTTAACCTTTATTAACGTTTTATTCGAACGTTTCGCCTTACCGAAATTTAAGGTTATTAAGCTAAAAAATCGATATAACGCAAACGAAATTGGAATAATAAAAAACATTAAAAGAAACCGTTTTCGTTTTCGGTAAAACCTTTAAGAAATTTATCTTTTTAAAAAATACCTTTTAAAAAATTTATTATAATTACATATATTAATACTAACGGACGTTCGTTATTATTATTCGTAATCTTTAACGGCGCTAACGTATAATAATAATAATTTTTTAATTCGGATAATAAAGTATATAAAAGCTAATATTTTACTACTTTATAAAACGGTGAAATAACTACCGAAATCGGTTTAAAATAATTTCGTATATTTTTATCCTTAATATTAAACTCGAAAACCTTAACGAATAAAAGCTTTTAGTTATCGGCGACTATAACAGCTATATTATCAAAAGCTTTATATAAATATACTTTTAAAATAAAATCTATATTATCTTTTTACTTGCTTGTATTTCTTATATTTTCCAGCTTTTTAATATAAATATATTTATTACGTTAAATCGGAAGTTCCGTTATTAATTCCGGAATCGTTATTATAAGCGGGTTTTTAAAATTATAAACAAAATTCACTGCTTTAAACGTTTTCGAAAATATGATATAAAGGTATAATAACCTCGAAATATATCATAAAAAGATAAAAAGTAATAGGTTTACGTTTTATTAACAAATCGAAGTTATTAAATAATAAATACGTTAAAAAAAGAAAAATAGTTAATATATTTACTTCGAAATTAATTTATATCTTACTACGCTTTAATTTTCTTACTTAAACGGCTTCTTTAAATATTAAAATCCCTAAATTATCTAAAAACTTAACTTAAATAAGAAATTCTTTAGTAAAAGTTAATCTAACCTTCGAAAATCTTATTATACGACTTTTATTCCGCAAATTCGCAAAAACTTTTAACGAAAAACCGAATAATTTCTCCGCCGCCAAGGTTTAGAATAACTAATTAATTATAACCTTTAAAAAAGAAAAGCTTAAAAGGCGTAAAAAAATACAGCCCGAATTAAATAAAAACTTTAAAAAAATAATATCGGTTAGGAAGATAAAGGTAGGGCTTAGAGCCTTTACGAAAGGACCTTTTATTATTATTCGACAAAATTAATAAAAAGCCGAATTTTTAAAAGCGGAAAGAAATAACGATAATAATTCAGATTTTATTATTATACGTGGCTGTTAATATAAAATTAATTAATTATCCGATTATTAAGATATTCTTAATTATGCTAAAAAGTTATATTATTAATGGCTTCAAAAATGGGTGGCGCGTTAAGAAGATGGAGCGTTAAAGGGCAGATCGCCTTAAAGCTTTGCATTATTTAAAAGTTAATAGCAGTTACTTTATTTTTTCATTATAAATAATTAGCAAATTAATATAATAGTTATTAACTAGGCTAGTAAGAAAGGGCTAGCAACGGCCGGACAAAATAGAAATTATTATATAGGTTTTAAAATGTTAATATATTACTTTTACGAAAAACCGTACGTTGTTTCGGAAAATCGAAAATATATTAAAAATATGTTAAAAATATATAGATCCCAGATATTATACGTAATAATCCTATTTTACTATTAAATAACCTTATTAACAGCTTTACGTTTAAACCTTTTCGAAATTCATTATACCTTCGAAATTATAGTTAAATAAAATCCTATAAAAAAAGAATTTTATCGTTAAAGTTCCTTAATCGAAAACTTTATAATAATATTATTTGTCGGCAATTGGTGCTTTCAGGTGCTGCAGGTTAGTGGGCTTTGTTCAAGCTAGGCAGCAGAATGCTGCCTGGGATAGCCTTTGTCCTCTAATAATTCTTGGTTATCTAATCGTATATGTAAGGGCAATTATTTACGGACTAGATTTGTCTTTTTCTAAAACTTAAACAATTAGTCCAGAGCAATTACGCCAGATTTCTGCATTCGATCATTATAACTGGTAACATAATAACATTTTTTAATTAATTGATAACCGGAATAGGTTATACGAAATAGTTAATGGTAAATTAAAAGTTAAATTAATATAAAAAATATAAAACTAACGAAAATCTTTTCCCTTCTCCGGATTAAAAAGTTCCCTAAAACGAAAAGTTTTTTAACGAGAAAAAATAAAAACATAAAGCATTTTTAATAAAAATCACTTTATTACTTTAATAGCCGTTAAGAATTTTTATATAGAAATAATAATTCGAAACAGATCTAAATAAGATTGATACGTCTTTAGGTATTAACATAAATAGCATTAAACGTAGCGTTAAAACGCGGAAAAAAAATATTAATAAGTTGAAGATAATATTAAAAAACTGAAGCTTTAAAGCGAAGAATATAACGATACGATAAAATAATTAAACAATATAATAATATAATTATTATATACGTTTTAATTTAAAACGCGAAAGTTTGAAAATTTATATAATATAAATATATAATTAAAAACGTTATGAAACGTTCCCCTTAAAATTAATATAAATAACTTTAAGAAAATATTTATGGTATTAAAAAGCGATATAAAAAAGGTTAACCCTTTAAAAAAAGGCGAAACGAAACCCAGGAAATAATTTTTTAAAAAACCCCGATTTTTTGAATAAGAAAAAGTAAAAAGAAAAAGTTACCGTTTAAAGAAAAGGAAATAACGGGCGGAAACCTTAATAATTTAAATAATTCAATTTTGATTTCTTTTTTTTAAATTTATTTTATAATTTTCCGAAACTATAAAAGAGCTATATTACTTTCTTTAATACTTTATATAATTTTAGTAATTAGGATAGTTTTAACGAATTAGGTATTTATTTAAAACAACGAAAAAAGGACTTTTAAAAATTTAATAATGATTCAAAATTTCGTAGAAAACGTTTTAACTTTTTTTAAAAACAAGGAAAATTATTTATTAAATCAAATTAATAAAAAGCTTTAAAGCAACGGCTTTAATTTTATACTAAAAGAAGTTAATTATAAAAATAGTATAAAGCTAAAATAAATTAATTAACTGCGTTTAATAAAAGTTATTACTAAAATCTGTAAAAACGCGCTTTTTAAATTAAGTATAAATATTTAAAAAAGAGTAAAAATACTAAGAACTTTTCGAAAAACTTATATAGGGATAAATAAAGCCCGGTAAAGGTTACTTTAAAAGGAATTTAATAGAATTATATATAATAAAAAAACCTAATTCAATTTATAACTAAGTTTTAAAAGTTATTTCGAAAAATAAAAAGTTATAGTATAAAGTTTAAAACAAAAAAACATATTACGATATTTTTTACTGCTATAAAGAACAGCGCTAATAGCTAGTACAAAACGATATAGTTAGTATTACGGCAGACGGATTACTTCTTTTAGCAACTAATCGACGATTTTAACAGCAAGTTTTATAACCGTATTAACAAAAAAAACGGACGGTTTTATAATATATAAAAGGGCAAAAAAGGTAATAACAATATCTGCGATAATAAGCTCGTATAAAACAAAAATAAAAAATTACTCTGCTTTAATTATAATAAATACAGATACCTAACAAAAAACTGGCCAAAGCCCCTTTAAAAAAAATAAAGGCAAAAAAAGGAAGCAAGGCTGAAATAAAGGCAAAAATCAGGATAACAATAACAATTAAAGTAACAACGTTCGCAACACCTACGGCAACACCCGTGGCAGTAAACCGGGTAAAAAGCAATTCATCCTTAAAGGCCTGGAAAACTTGTACCGTTCTGATAAAAAAATATTTAACACCTATATTAATAAATAACAACTTTAAAACCTTATGCAATAATGCGATAAAATAATTCAACAGTCAGTTATAGTAATTAATATTATGAAAATTATAACGCTTAAATACTTTAAAGCAATAGCTATAATAATGAACTACTTTAAAGCTTTAATAAATAAAGGGCATAAAACGACCAATATAAACGACTTTAATAAGGCGCTTTAAAAGATAGCTATAATAATTAAATGTCTTAAGGCTACAGCACTTAAAAACCTTAAAATGATAATTATAAATAATGCTGTATTATTATATATTTATTTATCTATGAAAAATAATAATAATAAGTTATTTTTTTAACTTAAAAGTAAACGTTAACATTACGAACAATATTAAAAATTTCGAAAAAGATACGGTCCTAAATACTAAAAATAAAAAAAACCCATATTATAAAAGATAAAAAACCTATTATCGTTATTGCCGTTTAAACAGTAAAATAACCCATAAAAAGGCCCCGTAAAAAAATAACAAAATTATAATAAAGTAAACCCTATATATTAATAATTTCTCCTTAAAAGTATTCAAAAAATATATATATTATAAAAAGAAAAGTTACTTAAATAAAAATACCTTAATAAACCTTCACGGGTTCCAGTTAATAACAATTAACGTGTTTCGGAAAAAAAGAATTTATAATTTTATAAAAAGCTAAAATTTATTATTAAGGCCTTAAAGTTAACGAACGACAAAAACTATTAATAAGAATACCTACAAAAGAAGGTATTTAATGAAAATAACGACCATAACCTAAAAAGAATATTCGTTAACGTTTTTAAAAATAGAAAGATTCGTATAACGGATAAAGTAATAAAGAGAATTATCCTTTAATACCGCCGTTTTTACTACCATAATATAAAACCATTAATTTAGAATATTAAAAGGTTTACGAGAATAAATTTAAACCCTAATAAAATAAAAGCGTTACTTTATATAACGTATAACGAAAAGAAAATACGGAATATTTTATTTATAAACCCTCAATAACAAAGGCACTACGTAAAAAAAAGTTTTAAATATAATATAAATTTAATTAAACTCGTTAATATTAAAAATAATAATTATTTTAATTTTAATATAAACACTTTATCGCGCTATAAAAAATATTATTAATTTAAAACCAAAATCGAAATAAAATAAAACTTATACGCTTATATTATACGGATAATTAAACGTTTAAAAACGATTTTCTTTAACGGAAAAGGTTAAAACAAAAAAAGTAAAGACTTTACGCCTAGATAACGATAAAAAGTTCGGTATATCGATTATCGAAAAGTTTTACGCAATTAAAGGTATTAAATTGATAATTTTAACTTTTATAATTAACATTAAAATAAAGTTACGGAAAAGGATATCCAGCTTTTACAAAACGAAATTTATATACTTTAATTTAAATAAAAATCTTAACATATTTTTAAAACTTAATAATGACATTTAGAACGTATATAATTAATAAAACTAAATAATCTACGATAAAGAATATAATATTAATCGAATACTTTAAAAACGTATTCGAACTTAATAAATTATATAAACTTAATAATAATCATTTTTGAATTTTCGGCAGTAGTATATAATCCTAATTAATTAAAATTACAAAATTGAATCAAAATATTTAACAACTCGTAAAATAAAGGATATATTATAAGGTTATTAAAAAATGTATAATTTTAAGATATAGTTATTAAAAGGCGGTAAATTATTTATAACACCATATATTACAATTTATAAAACCTTAAAAAAGTTAAAAAAGCCTTTCGACTTTAAAAACATTATTCGATTAATTTTATAACCCGTACAAAACGTTTAAGATACCGTTGAAGGTAAAAAAGTATCGGAGTAAAAAATAAGAACGACAACGTCGTCTTAAAGAACGATACGGATCAGGAAACCAAGTAAATCAAGCGTAAAGAAAAACGTTCGAAAATAACAATTCGTAAACTATACACCCTAAAAGCCCTAAATAAAGCCTTTAAGCTAATGCGCGAACTGAAGCTAGCTTTAACCCAAAAAGGCGATAATTATAGCTTATATACCTTCCATTTCAACCTATTAATAATCGACGACAACGACAACTTTTTTAGAGGCCACGAAGATACAGAACAAGCTATCCGAAATATCTATAAGTACCAACAAATGGCCAACATAGTAAAGGATAAGTACAATAGCATTTTTAAATTTAAAGACTTAAAAAATATTAACCTGGGCAAATTATCCACCACCTATAAGCTATTTACAGCAATAAATAACGGCCTATCTTTGAAGGAAGCTATAAAAGGCTTAAAATGAAAAATATAATTTAAAGCAATTTTTACAAAAATATAAAAAGATTTTCGCATAAAACTTTCAAATTTTCGCCCTTTAATAAAAAAGCCAATAAATACCTTATTAATACTATTTGGATATTGGAAAAAAATATATATTTATAGAAAAACTAATTACGTATAAGGTACGTATTTACGTAAAAGGATTTATAAAACGAAAAGAAATTAATTATAATAAAACCGTAACAGATATAATAAAAACTATATATTAATAAATCCTAATATCCTTAATTATTTATTTTAGCTGGTATATATTTCAAATCGACTTTATCGTTACTTTAAACTGTAAACTAAAAGAAATATTGACATAAAATAATTCCCTATATAGAAAAATATTTCGATATGTACCTAAAGGATAAAAAAAACGTACCGTTTCTTCCCTAAAAAGATTATTAAATTAATAAACCCTTTATACTGCTTAAAATAAGTCAAAGATATTTAATAAAAAAATGTTAAAAAAATACTTACAAAATTAACTTTCTACCTATTAATTTCGGATAATACGATTTATTAAAACCCGAAAACCGGGTACGTTATCGTTTTATACGTTAATAACTTTTCGGAATCAATAAACAATAACTTAAAAACGTTACTAGAAGAGTCGCTAAAAACGTCTCTATTAAAAAATTAAAAAATATAAATTAATACCTAAATATATTAATTATCCGTTTTTTTCCGATTAACGACGTTAGGTTAAATTAATAATAATATATTAAAAAGTTATTAAAATTAATTAAGTTAAATAAAATACGAAGAAAACTTACGTTTTTCGGTAAAAATTATTTAAAGTACGTAATTAAATATAAAAATAAGGTTAATAAAAGATATATGCGAACATACGAACTTAATAAAACATTTTAATTCTTTAAATTATATTAATAAACCGAATAATACGTTTATAACCTTAATTCAATCTAGGTTTATAAATAACTTATAACTTAAGTACCTAAAATATATTAAAAATATATTATATTATTTAAACGGTATAATAAATTTACTTTTTCCGTAAAAAAAGTTAAAACGAAATTCTCCGTATTAAAAATATAACAATTTAAAATTATTCGAAATAATAAATATAAACTTTACGGATAATTAGATATTAATAAAATTTATTATAAAATATATAAATATGAGAATAATTATAATAAAAGTAACAGAAATTAAAAACTTTTTAATAAAATTAAAGTTTATATTTGAAAGTTTTTTTATTATTTTAAAAAATAATATAAAAATACTTAAATAAGTAAAGAAAATATAAATATTACGAAAAAAAAGTTATATTAAAATTCATTATTATTATATACGATAAAAAGTTCAGACGAAAAATATTAACTTTTAATACGTAAAAAGGAAAAATAACTCTATAAACGGAGTTACGAAATTATTTAACAAACCGGATTTTAAACGGTTCGTAAGGAACCTGGAATTTAAAAAAAAAAATTAAAAAATCGAAAAATATTTAAAATTTGATTAAAACGATTCGGACCTTTTAGCCGCAGTTATTTGATATAAGAGGGCGTGTCGGCAATTGGTGCTTTTAGGTGCTGCAGGCTGGTAGGCTTTGTTTAAGCTAGGCAGCAGAATACTGCTTAGAATAGCCTTTGTCCATTAATAATACTTTCTTACCTAATCATATATATAAAGGCGATTACCTACGGACTAGATTTGTTCTTTTTTAAAACTTAAAGAACTAATGCAGAGCAATTACGCCAGATTCCTGCATTTAATCATTATAACTGCTGACATTATTCTTATTACTATAATTGTTATATAATATTAAAACAGCTAAATTATTACGAAATTAATATATTTATTAATATATAACTTATATTTAACGATGTTGTTATTTTTCTAGGTTAAGCCCGGTATTAAAATAACTATACAACTTTAAGAATTTTAATTATATTATTTTTATTATTAAACGACAAACAAGTTTAAAGTTATAAAAAAAAATTAAACTATTAAACGTTTTTAAATAAAGAAACCTTTTATATAGCGGTATAAATAGTTACTTATTAATATTATTACTTATATAATAAGGTTCTATTAATCACGGGACCTATACTGTTATAAGGACCACTTATTATAAATACGATATCTATTTACGAAAACTTTAATTAAATAAACGTCCATTTTAGAAAGGGGTAAATAAGTGGCGTAGACTTGGCAATTGCGCAATGCATTATGCAATCCGTGGACTTCGATGGAGTTGCTTCGACCTCTGCTGGTATATTTGGAACGCGATAAAGATTATTTTAAACCTAGAAGGGATTTATTTATACAAATCATGAAGCCCTTATTTTAACGTGTTTAGCTTGCGAAGGAAGTATAAGGCTTATTATATTACGAATTTTTTCCTTAGGATCTCACTTCCTAAAAAGGAGAGTAACTTAATGAGTAAGATACAATACGTACGTTTGGAACAGATAAAACGCTCAGGTACTATCATTACAGTTAGCGTGGTATAAGCCCCAATTTTCTTTAACGGTAAGGTACGATCAGCTTATGCCTGCAGTATGTATTTGCCATACAGTTTATTAGGGAGTAATACATAGGCTTAGCCCTATGGCTTAAGTCCGAACGCGGCTACGTTATAGGTTAAGATTTCGTAGGATTTCTTTAACGTATTGACTCGTATCCGACGTCAGCATATATTTTATCAATGATTGTGGTGCGTTACAACTTACTCTGATATATTAGCTAATCAAACCAGAGACTTCTTAGATGGGGCTTGTATCCCCGCTAACTGCTGAGAGTTGTAGTATGTACAGTAGCTAGGGAAAAGAATGACTGCCGGATGATACTGCTAATTGGTCACGTGATCCGTTTTTAACTAGGTCCCCATCCGTTTGAAACTTTGATCACCGTCACACTCAGCCCAACCCTAAAGTCATTCCAACGCGACCGTTTCCTTACTTCCACCCTCACCACGTTTCATTACCATTACGGTCTTGTCTGTTCTTTATGTTGGCGGCATGATTGCTTACTAACACTAAACCCCACCCCGCAAGATCCTCACACTTGACCCTAATATACGATAAGCAGGTGTGGATCTTCTCCGCTCCCCACCAACCCCCCCACCCCGCCTCCCATTAGCGAACAGCGGGATCTCGAGTTGCACATGGTCGGTGAGGGCGGATACTGGTCTCGCCCTTCACAGGAGGGAGCGCGGGTCACAACGCGGACAACAACACAATTGAAACGATGTCGGAAGACGACGTGGAGATGTCGAGCTCGGCCTTGGCGTCGCATAGCAACCTGGATCGACGCACCCCGCGCTTCAGCTGGAGTCTAGCATACGAGGAGACCTTCTTCAGGTCGTTATGCGAGTCGATGCAGCTGGGATATAAGGAGAACCACAGTTTCAAGGCCGCGGCGTGGGAGAGAGCAGCTATAGCCCTGCGCGACAAGCATGGAGCCTATCCGGAGAAGAGCCACCTGATCAACAAGGCCGACAATGCGCGCAAGAAGTTTCGCATGTGGAGAGGCTTGAGAGAGGATCCGGATTTTCTGTACAATCCGACGACCAAGACGGTGACGGCTTCCGAGGAGGCGTGGCTAAAGCATTTCGAGGTGAGTCTGCGCGCGACTCTTTACGTAACAGTGGCCTGCGGGTAGACGAGAGGCGCGTATGTGGGACGACATGGCATGATGGGACTGGAGATGTAGCGGTAGCTGACGGCGGACGGAAAACCTGTAGAAAGAACCGCTTTCGAAAGCGTTGAGGGGCCGCCCCTTCGAACATGAGGAGTACTTGGAGCTCCTGTTCCCCGACGTCATAGGGTCCGGCGGTGCGCCGAAAAGGATCATGAAGCCGAGACGGAGAAATCCAGACGCGACTCCCAGTGGAAGACAAAGCGTAGGCAGCGTCTCTGGCTTAGCTTCGACTCTCCAATCCGCATCACAGCCCTCACAAGCGCCCATCGATCCTTTATTAGACCCGAACCCAAACAACCCCTATTCGGGGACGCCATCTCGACAACCGCACGCCGCCACCTTTGACGGCGGTGGGAACAATGCCAGCGGCCGACCGACCTCCAGCACGATCCCGTCCCTATCTTCCATAACGCCCGCATCCAACAACAGTGTCCTGACGCCACCCGACGAACATGGACCGCAAGCATCTTCGACGGCACGGAAACGGAATAATCCCGAACCCGCCACCAGCGGACGGGCCGAGAAACGGCGGGGCCGTCCATCCCGCTTCTCTGCTGACTTCTACGAACACCACCAACCCGGCGGCACCAGCGCGTCTCGACCACAGGCGCAGTCACAGGCGCCATCCTCCTACACCTCCAGTTTCATACTTCCACCGCGGCACGCCACCACCGCTGTACGCGGCGCGCCACCCTTGTCCCAGGACAGCTTATTCGTCGAAGACGGCCTCCTTTCGCTCGCGGACGCGCTCCGGGCGCGCTCTCCGCCGAAGTGGCAGGAGCAGGCCGTCGAGATCCTGTTCAGGGACTTCGAAAACGAGGATATGGATTTGCAGCTGAAAATCGCCGAAAAGGCGCTCACGGACGAGAACAAGGCCATGGTGTTCGTCAAGATGACGCCCGCCCTGCGGATGCACTGGGTCGGTAGGCTTAGAGAGGTACACCAACGAAATCTGGGCGGCGGTCTCGGGAGAGTAGGCGAGGAAGCTTCATGATTTTTTAGGTTCATTACCAAGCGGCCCATCCAAGGTCGTACTCGGGACAAAGCAACACAAGCAAAAAGGTGTTATTCGACCTAAACTCGGTAAGGTGCTATTCGGCCTAAACTCGGTAAGGCGCGCCAGTTGGGTTTGCGACGATTCCGCTGAGAAGAACGCCCGCGAGGGAGCTTTCCTCGCCCGGAGACACCGAAATAATTGTTATGACGAACTACACGAGGCTGTCTAAGCCAGCACAGAGCCATTTCAGGGGGCAATGAGAAGAATATGCTGTGGCAACTTTTCTCTTGCGGGTCCCTGGCGCTGGCCCTGGCCTGCGCCTTGCGTTTAGCTCGCCTTCACTTGCTGATGAGCTGCTCTCTAGCGTCATATGGTCCGCCGTGACCCAATTATCCCGCCTGGTTTTGAAGCCTTGTCTGGCGTTGCGTCTGGCGCATTGGCCTTAACATCATATCACCGAGGTCCAGGTCGATAGATCTGGAAGACCTGTCGTATGTTGCCGGGCCTTGGAGTAGTTGACCGTACTTCTTATACTCGTACAGCGTTCCCTCGAGTCCGGCGAGGCGGGCTAGCCGAGGACAAGGAGAGGACTTTCTGGGGGCATTTCATTCGGCGTAGCGTCCGGCGGTTGATTTCCGTGATGTAGACAGTTAAGGGGGTTCCGCCGGTTTTGGCTCGACGGATCGAGAAAACTAGTCGACGTGTCTTTAGACCCTAAAGTTGTTGACAGGCCAAGTATATGGAAATCAAGAAATGGGAAGCTGGATGGACGTCGAATGGACAGAAACCCAACATGGCAAATCGAATTGGTGGCGTCCCAATGCGGGTACGGAAAACCTGTCTGTAGTACAGACGTCGTAGCTGGTATGTATCTTTTCGATGTAAATATTTGCTCCAACAAAATACACGGCGACTTGTGCCCGACCCATGTGCTCCGCTAAGGTGAACCTATGAACCAGGTGGATCAACGATGTGCCCGATACTAAAGCCTGGACAACCTTCAAAATCATTGCTGATTGTTTATAGTACCCCTTTATGCATTTGATCGATCCTCACCTCCTCTTGTTCAGTCGCTAATATTCCCTGGACAGGCAGTTTAAAGCACGTCATACCTTGATACATCGTAGCCCTTGCCAGCCAGGACTTGAACAGGATGTTTGCGAGACGAACGCAGAAGGACACGCTGAAGCACTCGCTAAGGAAGAGGACTATGGCAAGTTCACTCTGCGTCGACCAGGCAAAATACCAAATATTTGTCATTTATGCCGCCTATGGCATAGCAGATAAGGACTTTTTTCAGTGCTAGGAACGTAAAAGGTTACAACGACTTGCACCCGAGTTCGAGATTATCTATTTTAAAACCCCCACTGTTTACACCAATGCATCATCAGCTCGGGTGTTATAGCCCTCGTAGCCTTCATCGTCGGACTACACTCCTTGGTCCGCGTCGTATCAAAAACGACCGACCCGTGGCCGGCCTCGTGGGCGCTCGCCATTCCGCGGTAGAAATCTAGAAGCTTAACCGCCGGGTTCTTCTCTAGAGACTGCGTATCATCGGTCTGGCTCTTCCCAAGGAGATCGACCCACTCACTAAAGCTGACCAGCTTCGAGATGCGTTCTTCCCCGTAGAACTGCTGCACCGCGAGTGCAAGCTCTCCCCAAGTGGTCTCCGAGGGGTTGACGCCGTGGTAATACCCGATGATCCGCTCCGCGGGGAGTTTCTGTGTCACCCCAAGGACCTCGAGGACCAGGCACGCGATCCGCTCTGAGGGTGTCCAGTCGACTCTCTCCATGACGGCCAGATGGCTCGGCAGGGCGCCCAGGTGGACGCTGCTGGCGACGATCGAGGGAAGCCACTCCTGGCGGTTCCACACGCCCGCCTCGTCCTCGGGGCCAGCAACTTGACCGACCCTGATACTGACGGCCGGAAAGTCACCGACATGGGCGGCGTCCTCGAGGATCAGGCTGCCGATCATCTTACTGCGGCCGTATCCGTTACTCGGGAGGCGGACGTCTTCGAGTCGCTGCTCGGGGACGAGTCCCCTGCCCCGGGCGTTCCACCGATCGGCGGTGCCGATGGAAGAAATAACCGCGACCGCGACGCGCTTTGACGCGCGCGTGGCAAAGTCGGCTACCATGCGGACGCTTCGCAGGTGCGGCTCGAACGACTCGAACGGAATATTGAAGTTGACGGGCCACGCGTTGTGGACCAGCCGGTCCGCCTGCCTCAGTAGCCGCTCAAAGACGTCGGCGGGCAGGCCAAAGTCAGAACGTGACATGTCGGCGTGGTAGAATTCCGTCTTCTCGCTGTAATTGCTTGCGAGACCGCGTTCTCTCATCGCCTTGGCCTGCCGCCTCGCCCCGCCATCATCCGCCCTGTTGAGACAGATGACCTTCTGGACCGACGAGTTTCTCACAAGCAGATCAAGCATATACGAGCCCAGCATGCCGGTAGAGCCGGTTAGGATCACGGTCTGGCCTTCATCAATGGGATCTGGCCTTCCGTTTGCCGGCCGGGGCAAGTCGCTCGTGTACTTTCGCCATAAGGTCTCCATGGCTTGAAGCTCGTGTCCTTCTTCGCCCCCCGGGGCGACTTCCCCCTCGTTCCGCACGATCGAGAGAATATACTGCGCGAGCCGCCGGGGAGTAGGGTTGCTGTATATGACGCGGGTGGCCATCGCGGCCGCGCCGACGTGGAAACCCGCGGCTCCGAGCCCGGATTTCAACAGCCGGGTAGCGCTAATCACCTGCAGCGAGTCGACACCACCAGAGAAGAAGTCATTGTCGGGCTCGAGCCCTTCTGCTCCTGGTCTGATACGGAACACATCCCGAATAGAATTGATCAGCGCATCCTCGGACTCTACGTTAATGCGAGGCGCTTCCGCCTCGGAGAATCGGCCTTGCTTTTCGTAAAGCGTATTGATCTCGTCCTTGTAAAGCCTCACGGCGGCGGCCCTCTGGATCGTTCCCTTGCCGGCCCGAGGAAAAGCCTTGTCTGGGTTGGACAACACGACGAGCTCTCTGCTAATTTGTCCGTGGGTCACTGTTTCCTTATTTGCCTGCACTACTACGGGCCAGACACTGTCAAGTAGTTCCCGTGCTTCGCCGTCATCTGCGGGGTGCCTCACGGGCTCCAAAATGAGAGCGGGCTGGAAACGGTTCGAACCAACTACCAGGGCCCCGCGGATCTCGGGATGGCCCTCGACGATCCCCTCGATCGTGATGGGGTTCAGCTTCTCCCCGTTGGAGAAGACAATGATGTTGTCGGATCGGCCGTAATAGAGCCAGTAGTTAGGAAGATCTGGATGTGGTTTGTAAAGATCCTTTGTATCATATTCGTCGGCTGAAGTGGCATTTGTTAGCGGCTTCGATAGAGTCCGTGGGGTTAGGCGTATAGACCTCCGCTGATTGCGGGCCCGAAAGCCGGGGGTCCACTTACTGTCGGGGAAAGTGTAGAAGAACCCCTGTAGCCCCGGTTTCTCACCCTGGCGCTTGATGACTAGCCTATAAGCGCCATCGCCGCCTTCGTCTGGACGCCAGTCGCATCCGAACACCTCGGGGTTGATGATGAAATACTGCCAAATCTCAGGGTCCGACCGCAGGTACAGCGGGAACGGGAAGAACCTGGGCCTCGTTAGTGATGTGGTCAAATGGGTTCTTCCGGTGATGCTTACTCCGTCGCGGATATGATGTTGATCAGTGGAACGCCGCCCTGCACTAACCTGTCTCCTGCTGCTTTCGCGAGGTTCCCTAGGCTTCTTAGAAACTTCACCTCGGTAGCGGGGGGGGACGGGTGAAATACTTACCACCCGCAAAAGCCACTATGTTCAATCTGGCTAGAGCTCTGACCTGTTCGGGATCCCGACTCATCTCTTCGAGTATGACTGGCGGAAGCGCGGTGCTCTCGACGTCCGCGTTGTCAAGGCCCTGCACCACTTGGTCTGTCGACAACGGCTGGTTACCCATTCCTAAGGCGGCTGGGAGTCCCCAGTACACAACGGATGACATGAAGAGGTATATTCCTGCGGCGTGGTAGAGGGGCACTGGCGACGCGTAAGCTTCGAGCAGCCGGCCGTCAGGTGCTTCGCGAACCTACTCGGGATGAACTGCCTCTTTGACTTCTCCGTCCATACTTGTAACCAGGGCTTTGCTCCTTGCCACTCGGGAAGATAGTGAAAAGCATCACTGATAGCTATCATGCCTTGTCTGCAGATGATTGGTTTAGGAATACCCGTGCTCCCGCTCGTGTGCAAGACGAGGAACGGGTCCCACTCGGCTTCCTCGAACGTCTTTTTGTAGGGGAACGGCGGCGCATCCTCCCGCGGGAACCAACCTTCGAGAGGACTAACCAGGATTGCCTTCATATCCCGCTCTTGCAGCCACGGCTGGACCATCGCCCCGTGCGTCCGGGGGAAGCAGATGAAGCGGCAGTCCGTCGCATCGAACAGGTTGATCTGTCCTTCGTGCGAGTTGCGAGGGGAAATGAAGAACGCCTTTGAGCGCGTTAGTCTTGGCGGGCACGTGACGACCTGGGAGCAGGAGACACACCTTGTAGCCGGCCTTTATGGCTGCGACTAATATAATCACGTATCGAGCATCGTTGGGACCGATGTAGGCGAGCGTCGGAAACGTACCGGGAACCGGTTCGCCGCAGGCTTCGACTATCTTGTGGGCTGTGCGGTTGATCGAATTGGCGTATTCTTTCCACGAGACTCGCCGCCAGCCGTGTTCTGGGTTATCGGACCGGGGAATGGTGAATGCTTCTCCATCGGGGTCACTCTGTGACTTCTCATCGATCACACGGGGGATGAGCCTGTGCCCGTAAGCGGGCTTTTGTTCTCCTTTCGTAAAATGTTTCCCGTCCATGATCTTGGTTTCGGCGCTATGAGTTTATATACAATCATTTATCAACGAGGTCTTAAAGTCGAAGAGCCACCAGAGAACCTTTTCAACCGTTGGGCGCCATTCTTATTTTATTCCTGTCAGTTTGGCGCTAGATCTCTTAAGGTTGCTCGGAGGTTTCTCGCGGGCGCGACGCTCGCGTTCGGCATCGCGTTCGGCATGGCGATCGTCATGTGTCTGTCGTCATGAGGAAGAGGACCGAATGGGGCCAACCTCGATGATATGATTTGTCCGCTACGGCGCTGGACCAATGACATACGGTAGCTACAAGGTCATGGTGATTGTAGACCGCCGCTTACGCGACGTACTGGTAAGCCTTTCTCATCGAGATGGTTGCATGCGCCGGATCTAACGGCGGCGCCCCGGAAATGCCATCGCCATGAGGTCCGGGAGGTTCAGATACCGAGGCTCGTCTGTGGGGTTTGTACATTTCTCTCTGCGTTGGTACGTATGTAGAACTTATCTGCTAGGGGGCGACAAGGAGTTAGTTGCAACAATTTTTTAGTGGGTTATTAGCCCAATATAGAAGGTGCTAGCGCTGAAGGCCTACTGAAGCTCTATTAAGTTGCGCTACTTTACAGGAACGCGGGGTACGAAAGGTGTTTTTAGTATTAACGTTAACGATATTGCTATCTTTTTTTTTCGCTTAACATCCCGTTTTCGATTAATTTTGAGGACGAAATCAAGATGAAATAAGACGGAAACGGAAAGCTATAAACGTTAAAATAAAATGAAAAACTTTTATAATATAAATAAATCCCGATACGTAAAAATAAAACTTTATATATAAAATTACTTGCCATTTTAATACTTAATTTAATCCGTTAATTATAACGTATTTTAAATTACTAATTATCGATAAATATATTATTAAAATAAGGCCATTATTATTTATTTTATTAAATTTAATTTTTTTTAATATTACGTTAAAAATTAAAAAATAAATATAATAAACGAATAATTTCGATTTCGAATAAAACAAATTGAAAATTACCTTTTTATAATTACTTCTAATATAATATATATATTAAAAAATCGCAGTTTTATTTTATTTTAATTTGAAAATATAATTTAAAAAGAAAGTTAGTTAATACGTATTAAATAAAATTCAACTTTTTATTAAAGGTTTTAAATTTAAAATTACGATCGGAAATATAGGTTACTTTTCGAATATTATAATAAAGAAGTTAAATAAATATTAAAAATAATATAACTTATTAGGATATGGTAATGGCTAAAGGAATTGTTGGTAGGAAAGGGGGTTATTAGAGCAACGGTGAGGTGGGCGCGTCAGCCCAATTATTTGTATCTAAGCAGCTAGACCTTCGCTTTCCCACACCTTTTTCACATATAAGAACATACAGGAACCAAAAGGAGCAATTAGTAACAGAAATAATTGAAACCGTTTCTTTACATAACGTATAATATAAACGAGCGAAGTATATAAACGAACTGCGTAGATTTTAATATTTCACAATAATTAATCCAAATAACGTAACTATAAGAGATAAATTTAATTTTAATTAATCCTATTCTTTTTCTTCGATCGTATTTTAGCTTTTTGTTAGACATAAGCGTGTATTCAGTATTGGGGTCAAAACAGTTGTTATTATTGTATTAGTCATCAAGTTCTTGGACCGTGTCGGCCGGGGGCTTATTACTTATAAATGTGCCTTGTGTAGTCTCCACCTAAGCCACAGGTAATCTCCGTGGCGTTCTATCTTAGAACTCCTAATATCAACAGTTATCTGACACTTTTAAATAAATATACGTATTATATTAAGTTTTGCTACGAACGCCTTATTACCATTTCTTCCGGTAAACTTATATATAACGGCAAATTTTAATAACTATTGAGAGCATTTTTTTTACCAGTACCTTCTTAATAGCTTGAAAAACTTATTTATTCTTTATAATAAATCTTTGTTTTATATATTAGGCCTTTATTTTAATCGTTTCATTACGTAAAATTAAATTATTACGAAATTAAGCCTTATAACAACTTGACGCGTTGTTTATAAACCTTCTAATACGCCTCTTAAGACGTTCCGTTAATTCGTATATAATTCGTTCCGTAAAGCGCTTTACTATACGCTTTTCGATATATTTTCCAGCATATACCTTTAACGTATTATATTAAATAAAGAAGTTTATATATTTCGATTAAATATTCGGTCGGCAATAGATTTTCTTCTTCGGTTAGCTTTAATTCGTACGAAATATAAATAATATCAATTCTAACGCGTCGGGAGTTAATCGATCGCATATAAGATAACCGGAAAAAATAGCAATAAAACGTCCGTAACAAAGCTTAATATAATACATATATTTATCTAAAAGCTATAATACGGTCGACGAAAAGAACACGATTAATTTAAATTAATTTAATATATTATGGTTAAGTTATTTATATTTATTATTATAATATATTAAAATTCGCGAAGCTTATTTATGCGTGTAGTTTATTTGTGTTATGCATCATAAATTTTGTATCATAAAAAATAATATTGCCGTAAATAAATATATTTTAAAATATTCCGGAAAATTAGTTTTTAATATTATAATCCTTGGTAAAGTCGCCGATATGAATTTTAAAATTTAAATTTTAACTTTTTACGATTTATTTTTGGTATAAATGAGTTCTTATTTAAGTAAAAGCGAAAGTTTTATGAACGTTTTAAGGTTAAAAAAAGATTAATGAAAACGATAATAATTTATTAAATTTAATTTAACGTTTACTTATGTTTTTTCGTCGATAAAGTTAAAAATATTTATTATTTTTCGTCTTATATATTTTTCTATATCCTTTCTTTTCGTTATATTTATTTGTACAATTATACGCAAAATATTTAAAAATGATAAATACCGTGCGCAGAAAATACGGAATAATAAAGTAATTCGTTGACATTTTTTTTTAAAAAAAATTTTTAAAAACATTACGTTATTTTTAAATACAATGATTAACTCTTTAACGCTTAATAATGAAATAAATCAAGTTTTTTAAGTTAATAATGCGATTATTTCATTTTTTTAATTTTAAGTAAATAATAAAAAACCTGATTCTATTGTTTCGGAAAAATAATAAATATAAAAACGGTATTTATAATTATTTTAAAAGTTAAATCGAAAGAATACTTATAATATATTGAATTATTTATAAATATAACATTTATATAAATAACCTTGATTTTTATAATTAATGAAAGTTTAAATTTAAATAAAAATATAAATTTTAACATAACGTAACGTAAGTCTTTATATATAATTTTCTAGTTTATATTATTATTATTGAATTTTCTTTTACAGAAACGGATTAAATGTATATTGGAATTAAATAAAGACGAAACTATGTTTCGTAAATTATTAATTATTAAAACTATTCGACAGTGCGGATTATTTTTTAACGTATAAAAAAGATTTGACGTATTAAATAATCGAGCTGCGTGGATAAGCAAGTTGCGCGGTTTTTAGCACTTTGTAACAACAAATTTAAATAACTTAATAATGATATATCGCATTAATTTAAATTAATTAAATTCTTTTTTGGTAAACGTTTTTGTAATTCTTTTATAAATACGCGTATTATATCCGGGTTTACCGCAAACGTTACATTTCCGTTCCATAGTTTTAACCCTTTTATAACTACCTTTTCCAGCTATCATATTGTATTATTTTTATTGCTCCATTTTTTTAAGCCGGAAAAACCTTTTCATTTTATAAAATAAATATTACTTTTCTTAAGAATTGTTTATTTTTAATTATATAACGTTTTTTGAAACTATATATCGTTTCGTATAATCAAACGTTTTTTTTTTAAAAAAAGAGGCTTTATATAACAATAATATATAGCTTTAAATTATAAGATTAACCGATTTAAATATTTATATTCATAAATTACCTTAATAATTTTTAAATCTTTTTAATAAATTTTGTTCTTGTTTTTTATTTTACGCATCTTATTAAAAACCTTCATAAAAAATTAAAAGCGGCAGAAGTTAATAAAAAACAATCGGCGTAAGCAGAATTTAAAAAGAATTAATTCGAAAAAACCGTTATATAAAATCGTTTAAAATAAAACCGACTTTCGTAAATTTAAATTTAATATTATCGAACGTTATAATAATTTAAAACGTATCGTAAAACCCGGCGAAAAATTCATTTTTTAAATAATATAAATATAATAGCGTTATATCAAATTTCCATATATAATAAATAAATACGGTTTAATATAGAAAAACAAAATACGTTATATAATAAAATCAAGACAAAAAATACGCGGGTATATAAAACGTAATAATATCGTAATTTACAAAATATTTTTCGAATTTTATCGAATAATAATTTTCGAAACCGTCGAAAATAAGGAAATATTTTAAATATTTTATACGTATTCTTATATATTTATTAATCACTAAATTTGTTTAAAATTTAATTTATTTATTATTTAATTATTATTATTTAATACATTTTTAATCGATAATTAATAATAAATCATTACGATATTAAAAAAAAAATTTCATTATAATAATAAATAATAATGTAATTTAACTTAAAAAATGAATAATTATTATATTCGTGAATACAAAACTTCTCTTTCCAAATTTAATTATATCGAAATTATAATACTTTTTTTCGATACTGTATTTTCCAATAATAACCCGAATAAATTTAATTTTTCGAATAAAATTCGTTAGTAATTAATTTTCCGATTTAAACGTATTTAAAAAATTTGTTAGCTTTTAATAACGTTCGCCGTTTACTTAATTTTAATCTGTTTTATAACGCATTAAATAAATAATATATTAATTCTATTTTTAACGTATTAAACCTGAATAAAAATTTTTTATAAAACAAAATTGAAAATATAGTTAATAATATATATTTTTTCAGTTAACGTTAATTTTCTTAAATTAGATACAATATCGCGTTAAATAAATTTATCATTATATCGGAATTTTAAAATAAAAAGTATAAATGTATATATAAAGCCAAGTTTAATATAAGAAAATTTAAAATCTTTTTTTTAACTTAAATTATTAAATCTATTTTAATTTTCTTTATAAGGCGTTTTTTAAAAGATAATGCTAAAAAAATTTAAAATTTAATAATAAAAAAATTTATAAATTTTCGGAATTTATTTATACGCAAAACCTGCTTATTTAAAACGTTATAAAATATTTTTTGTTAATAATATAAAAGTCCTTATTAATTTATATTATAAAATTTTAAAAAAGTCCGTTTTAAGATATCAAGGTTATTTAATGCATTTTTATTACTGTACGTAGCAATTAAGACTTTAAATTATAGGTAACAATATTATAAATCGGAAGCTAGCCCGATAAATAACGTTTCGTTACGCCGGATGCAATATCGTAATCTGTAATAATAACCAGTTTTAGTACTTGTATTCTAGTGTAGAATAGATGTAGCTAAAGGTAGCTTTTCTAGCGAGAATTAATTAGGTGATGTAGGCGCATAAAAATTAAGCGCCCCCACCTTCAGAAAATTGGTGCAACTAAACGCCTTGTCGCTCCCTAGCAGATAATTATCAATTTATACCGCTTCGAACCCCACCCGTCACATCCGTTTGCTCCGCCTTTTGGGGCCGGATCGCTCGGCTTCGGCAAATGCGCCGCTTCGCATACGTACGTATATTCTGCTTCGAATCAGTCTCTAATATCTCAGTAATAATTGCTAGTAGGAGTACATATGAATCCATATGGAGTATTCGCCGCCAATTCTAATATTTTCAAACTTTACGCCTAAAAGTGAATGAGCCACAGAGCCAGTATATTGAACGCCTTGGATTGTGTCAAACAGCCTGAGACCACTTGAGGTATCCTCGTTGCAGGTTCATTCGTATATTGTTTGATTGATGATGAGAACAGCTAACTGTTCTTCTTCAGGACTGAAGGAGTTAATCCCTCATACAAATTAGCTGTTACCCCTGTGTCCTCCCCCCATTAGCGCGACACACGGCCCGATTCCTTCCAACCTCATGCCACTGTGTCCGACAGATTGCCGCTAGAGGGTCAGACAAGAATATTAAGCTTCGGCTTTCTGCTTAGTACGACATTCAAGCACTGGACTAATGCCGGTAGTCAGACTAGTTCCACCGAGGCATACGGGTCCCACGGCAACTAAGCTCGGACCGACCCATATGTGTAGTATGCTATAACTGTCAGTATTCATTTGCAGTGTAGCGGGAGGCGATGGCCCTTCGTGTCCCGCTCCCGAAGTGACGTCTACGTGGGGATCAACGTCCAATCTGATGCGATTACCTGATAAAAAAACGACGCTACCACGCGAGAACCGAGGTTGTACCCACTGCCCGATACGCGCCGAGCCGAGACCGGACAACTGGTCTTGAAACTTCTTTGGGTTAAGTCTACCCAAAACCAACTCCGGCAACTTTCTTTCGGCATTGTATCTTATGCGTGCATATTGTAATTGGGACTTTTCATGGCATCAGCGAGTTGATCAGAATTTTGCCAGGGTGTCGTGGATTGAGTTTTGGCGCTTCTTTAAAGGCGACATCTTTTAGTTGATATCTACCTACATACCTGAGGCAGTTAAGGAGGCATTGGTGCTAGATGGACTGCTTAGCTGTAAACTGAAACCATATTCACGAAGCAATATGCATCGACCATTTCCCGGTAGCTACTGAATGCATTGCCCCCAGGCATCCAAGATGCGGTCCTTGCTCAGTCGTAAGTAACACCCAACGGAGAGTATCCCCACTGTGTGCTCAGCTTTAAGAGGACTCCTTACGGAACACGGTTGCCGTGTGGTCTATCCCATTGTTTGCGCATGCTGTCACAGTTAGGCTGACCGCGAGGAAAGGTTGCATAAAGTGTTAAAAGCGTAAATTGTGATGGATAATCAGGGCTCGAGAGAGTAATGGTTAAAAAGCTTTATATATAATATAAGAATTAAAAAATAATGCTATTGCAAGGTATCTACAATATTTTAAGGTTTAATAATTAAATAAAGTTACTTCTATTTTATAACGTATAATATCTTTTTAAAAAGAAAATTCGTTAAAAAGTTATTAGTTATAATTTATATATAAATATAATAATTAAAAAGCTTGGCCTTTTAATAAACGGTCGGAAGATAGGAAAGATATTTCCGATATCGATTTCAGATTACGAAATATAAATCCGGATATTAAAAAAACTATACGTTTAAAAAATATAAATCCGAAAAGATTTTCCGGATTTAAAAAAATTTAAATTACTTATACGGTATATAACGGCTATAGGCTTAATTAACTATTAAATCTAACCGTACGATTTATATTAATAACGGTACTATAAAAATTTACGGAATAATAAATAATCGTAGGTAATTTAGATAATTCTTTATTATTATAAGCTGGTATTATTTGAGTTACAAAAATATTAAACGTATATATTTTAATTAAGATTCGTTTAAATCCGTTTATTTTTTTAATTTTTATCGTATAAGTAAACCGGATTTTTATAAATCTAGAAATCTTTTCGGATCTAAATTTTTTAAACATATAAATCTTTTTAAATTCGAAAATCCGTTTAGATATATATTACGTAAGTTAAAGTCTTATATTGGAAATAGTCTTTTTAATTTTCGACCGTTTATTAATAAGTTAAATTTGGTTAATGTTATAACCCAAGGACTTAGCCCATTACCAAACGGTCGAAAGATGTATAGACATCTCCGATAAAAAGTCTTGGCTTACGTAACCGGTTCGAAAGGTTTAATAAAGAAAATAAGGTTTAGCGTTTCGAGCTAGTTAAATAAAAAAAGTAATTTAACAAGTTTAATAGGCTTAACGAAACTTAACCACTCTAAATAAATCGAACTATTTCGAATATTTCGAATTAAGATAAATATATATATGTTTATTATTTTTATAACTTGAATAATATTAATTTAGAATACAATTTAATTAACTAAATTATTTACGGTTATTTACTATTAATATACATAATTATTATTTTATTATATAAATCTTTACGATATTATTATTAATATAAACCGTATAATTAAGTTTAATAATTAATCAAATTTATAACCGTTATATGTTATACGTTTTTATTTAAAAATACCGTTAAACTTTACGTAATATTTAATATTGTTATTATATTAATTAATACTTTGAATTACGTTACTTAGTAACTTTACGTAAAATTTACTCGATTTAAAGATAAAATTAAATAACTTAAAAATTAAATTAACGATTATTAAAATTAAAATTAAAAAAAAAATAGTTTTTACGATAAAAAAAGAAAACGTCCAGATATTTCTCATTTAGGTCAAGATGTACCTTCGATTTTTAAGATTAAAAACCTGCCAGATTAAGATTTCGTAATAATAGCCTAACTTATTAATAAAAAGGGTTATTAAAAAGCTTTTCGAATATTATATTAATTTCGAAAATAAACTTCGAAATAATTTTACTATCCGGATAAAAAACGAAACGTAACCAAAATTCTTTTTAATTATAATGAAAAGAATTAACGTTTAAGTATGTTAAAATATTTACATACTTAGCTATTAAGGCCGAATATAAAAATAACGAAAATAATATTATAATCGATATATTTTATAAAAGATTAAAAAAAAACGTTGAGAATAAATTAATTGAAAAAGACCGGACTATAAACCTTAATAAACATATCGTCGAGGCCGTAAAAATCGATAACTAATAAGTTAAAAAAAGGTAAAATAAGGAACATTTTATCCCGAAACCAAGTTACCTTAAAACTAACAAAAAAAAACTCAACTTATTTTCGACTTTTTGCGGAATATATTTAAAATTTAGAAATTTAAGAATTATTTAGTTTAAAAAAACCTTAATTACTCGTAATAATTACGGAAAATAAAGATATATTATATAATAATATAAAAGTCAAAAACAAATTACGATAATACATTTTAGCTTTCGAAAGTTAGCATTAAAAAAAAACTAGCACCAGCAAAACGGTTAATATAATAAAGATTAAAGAAAGTTAAAAGAACTGTGCTAAGTAATAATTAAAAAAGTTAGTTTTACTATATTAATCTGAATAAAATGACTTTAAAAATATAAAAAATAAAATAAATTTAAGAAATATAATCCATTTTCCTAATTATAACGACGGTAATAAAAAAAACGATTATGCAATATTCGACGTATAGATAAAAAATACTAAAAATAAAACGAAAATTTAAATTTAAAAAAGCTTAATCGGTACGGCAAGCTTTATGCCGTTAATTATAAACGACTTTAATATCAAACGTATAAAATTATAAGAAATATATCGTACGACAGATTATAATAACAAGGTTTTAATTAATAATTAAATAAGCGATAACCCAAAAAATTAAAATTGGTACCGATATTTACCGGAAATAATAACATTAAGGAATTAATTGAAAAGAAAAGGTTATTCTACAAAAAGATTTTTTTGTTACCAAAATTAATACGATTACTAGACGTAAAAAGTTAATCTAGAAAATAATGGAAAAATATTACTAAAAGCTGATTACGGATTTATAATTCCAATTAACGTTTACGGAAAATTTAATAAAATAACGTACCTTTTAGAAAATTTTTTTATTATTTTTTTCTTATAAGAATGAAGTTCTAAAATCAAAATATATTATTTTGAAAGCTTTTTAAAAGAAAATTACGTATTTAGAAATTACGTTAGGCTGATAAGACAAATATTTACAGCAGCTACAAAAATAAAACGAATAATTTGTAAAAGAAATTATAAAATTTGAAAATAATCTAAAAAGATAATATTATTTATAAAAAAGGCTTAAGTTAACAAGAAAAATAAAGTAAATAATAATATCTTGAAAAGGTTTTATATGCAATAAAAATGTTAAAAAAGAATCAATTATAATATAAATATATATTAAAAGGAAATAGTATATCGTAATGTTAAATTTCGGAGCTATACAATGAAATTATATCGCCTTAATATTAAGGTTTTATATCGTTTTACGTATTGGTAGAAAATAAAATAAAGTTTATTTAGCAGTTTTTTAATTAATAGCTGGATTACACTGCGTTAATTATAATAACCCGAAGTTTATATTATAATATTGATAAAAATAATATCGAAATTAAAAAATTTTTTTTTTCTTTAACGAAAATTTTAAACTAATTAATTTTCGCGTTTAACTTTATTGTTATTGTAATTAAATATTTAACTTTTAACATTTTCGACCTTATAATACTTTTTCATTTCGTTATAATAATTACAATCTATTTATTACTGTTAAAACTGTATAATTTTCTTATATAATTCCGTAATTTATTATCACGTTATATCATTTTTTTACTTCGTACTTATATTATAATTAATTCTTTTGCCACCGTCTTTATCACTTATAACCCTTTTTAGAGTATTACTGTTTATTTATATTCTTTTTGCCAGCTTAAAGCTTTTTTACAAGTAAAGTTAATTTTTTAAATTATTTCCGAAATTTGTGATTTATTTTAAAATTATTTATTTAACTTTTAAAGTTATTTTAAATATTATTTTATCGGCCTAACGTAATTTCCCCATAAATTAATTTTTTTAAAAGATTTCTTTTAATAACATATTTTAGTTTTAAAATTTCGTTGCCGTAAAAAAAATTAAATAAACTTTTTCTTAAAAATACGTCATTTTATTAAGTTTTCGGTAAACGTTAATTAAAACTATAAATCCATAATTGTTTTTAATAGTATTTTTCCATTTCTTTTTATATTAAATTTTTTTAGCTTTAAAAATTCTCTTTATTATAATAATAAAAAAGGATTTTTATAGTGTAAAATTTTTTTTTTTACTAATTTCTAAACATTATTAATTCATTAATTTCGTTTTAGGTTTTTTTTTTTTTTTTTTTTTTTTTTTTTTTTTTTTTTTTTTTTTTTTTTGCTAATATCGGTACTATTTTTAATTTTTCGAATTATCGCCTATTTAATTTTTAAAAATAAAACTTTATTATCATATTCGTATAATTTATTATGCGATATATTTTTTTTAATTTTATATGTTTCGTATTAAGATCGTTTATAATTAATAATGTAAAACTTTCCGCATTAATTAAGTTTTTTTAAATACAGGCTTTTAATTTATTTCCGGTATTTTTTCTTCTAAACGTAAATATTATTTAATCATTTCTTTTGCTATCGTCGTTATAATTAAAAAATTAATAAAATCTTTTTAATTTTTTGTACCTTTTATGCTTTTAAAGCGGTTTTATAAATGTGAACTTAATAAAAATAGAAATTATATTAATCTTTTTTTTATCGCCAACTTTTTCCGTTATTAACTTTTCAAATCTGGAATTTATTATCGTAATGACATTTAGTTTATATATTATTATATAATATATTCTTATTTTTTCAACTTAATAATTTCTGACTTTATAATTTTAAATAAATTTCACAAAAATATTAAAAATAAATTACTTTTTTTAAAATTAATTTTAAAATATTATAGTTTCAGAATAAAATATTAATTGTTATTTTTATTTAAATTATCGGTTTTTGATTTTAACGGCTTCGGCGATATACTTATTGAGGTTTATAATCCGAATTCTTTGAATTAATTCGTTTTGAACGTTTTCGTTTTATATATAAAATATATTAATTAAAATATTATTTTTATCGTTTTCGTATCCGGCCTTAATTATTAAACCTTTAAGTATTATAACATATTTAAACGTTAATTCTTTTTATTGGTATCAAGAAAGTTTTTAAATTACGTTTCGTTTTTTATTCGGATTAATGCAATTATTTCGAAATTTATTTTCGCAATTAATATAATATTTGCAAAACTTTTTAATAATTCTTTATCGAACTTTTTAACTTCGAAGTAATGTTGTATAATAAGTTCGAACTGATTTATAACGTTTTTTACAAAATACATTATTATGACGAAAGTTTAATTTAATAAATTTTCTAATTTTAAAAATTAAAGGTTCGTTTTAGCCTTATTAAAGAACGCTTAAACGTTTTCTTTTTTGGCGTAAAATTCGAACTTTTTAATTTTAATTTTAATTATAATACTTCTTATAATTAATATTTCGGCTTTAAAATAAATTTCAAGTTATTTACTTTTATTTTTATATGGGATACTATTAACTTAAAATTATTAAATAATATTCAGTATTATTTAAAGTTTAACAGTATTATTAAATAAAGATTTATAACGTATAACGGTTATAAACTTAATTAATTATTAAACTTAATCGTAGAGTTTATATTAATATTAATATTATAAAGATTTAAATAATAAAGAATAAATATATTTAATAATAATAAATATCCGTGAATAATTTAAATAATTAATTATTATGATAAAGTAGTATTATTTGAGTTATAAAAATAATAAATATATATATATTTTACAATCGTAATAATTCGGAGGCGATATTTACTTCGCCGGAAAACGTAAATAAATATATAAAATTTATTCTTTTTTAAATACGCGGTATATAAATTTATATAAATTATTTTTATTATGTATATAATATTATAACTTTAAGAAAATCGCAAATATTAATATTAAAATTAAATTAAAATGTATAAAAAAATAAGATAAAAAATGTTTTAATTTTCTTTATTTTCGATTATTTTATCGTTAATATTTATAACTTCCGTATATAAACTTTTACGAACATATTAAGAAAAAACTTTGATATAAATATTTTCGTTACCTTTTAATTAAATAAATTTTCGAAGGGAATTATTTGTTTATTATAATTAAAAACCAATTAAATTATTGGTAAATATTTATTTTTTATATAAAATATTAAAATATTTATAATGAACTTTTTTATAAATGAAGACAAGAAATTATAAAAATATTATTACGTTTACTAAACCTTATATACATTATTATTAACGGTTAAAATTAAATAAAACTATCTATTTTATGAAATTCATTATTTTTTCCGCTGAAAAAAAGATTAACTTTATAAATTAACCTTAAAATTACCTAATATAACTTTATATTATATAAAGATTAATACAATTATAAACGTCTTTAACGTAATCTATATTTATAAAATTTACCAAAAATCGGTTATTTTATTTCTGATAATACGAAAAGAAACGATATAATAGTCAAAGTAATTGGTAACGAATTTAACTTTAACGGAATTTACCGCCGTAACCGTTATATAAATTATACGTTTAACCTTCTTACGAAAACGTGGTTATTTAACTACGATATTAAAAGGTTTAAAACTTTTATTTACGGTAAATATATTTATTATTATTATTAAATACAAATTATAATTTAAAAAAAACTTTGTTAAAACATTCTATAACCAAATTATCAGTATTTAGCGGTCCGATAAACTTATGAATATAATACGGGTAATTTAAACCAATTAAAGTATTATTTTAAATAACTTATAGATTTAAATATAAAAATTATTTAACATAAACTGTAATAACGTAGCGTATTAATTTTTATAATTCTATATAATCCGCCGAACCTTTATGTTACGTTTATTTTTTAACATATTAATTTTTAAATGTAAATAAAAGTAAAAATGGAAGATTATATATTAAAAAGGTGTATACGAAAAAATCTTGTTTTTTCTTATATTTTATGAAAAATAATTTCATTAATAAATTACGATTAATAAATTGAAAATTTACGGCAGATATTTTTGAATATTATAAAAAAATTAGTATAACCTTTGAAAATAACGATATACGGCAATTACAAGAACGTAAATAATTCACTTTATATAAAGATATTTAAAATATAACTTTAAATTTTGATTTCTTTTTTAATAATTTAAAAATGTTTAAATACGCGTTAAGAAAATCAATTTACGATATATAATTATGAATAGTAATTTAATTTAATTAGAATTTAACGACTATTATATTAAGTTTAAAAAGATTCCGATATACATTATTACTTTTACGTTTTATTTTACGTATCGGGAAAAATAATTCGAAGACAATTCAACCAATTATTACAAATAAATCAATAAGTTTATAATTAAATAAAAAATATATATTGAAAAGAAATATACTTATATAAAAATATTTTTTTATAAACGGAATATATACGATTAGTTAAAAAATAGAACTCTATGTAAAAGATTTTAATAATATTTTAGATAATAATAATATAACTTTAATATTATAAAATTAAACGATTTAATTAATATAAAGGTTTATAATATTTTCGGTAAATATTTTCGGTAAATATATATATTTTAAACTTAAAAAATAAAAGGTTTAAAACTTTATCATACATTAAATATAAAAAAACGTAAAATAGTTTCGTTTTTTTCGTATTACCTTTAATTCTTTTACGAGATCATTTATATTAAGAAAATATAAACGTTTTTATTAATTACAAATTAAATAATTAATAAATTATAACGTCTCACATATACAAACAAGATACATAAGCGAACGAGACACTTTTTGGCCCTTGCAACAACAAATTCAAATAACTTGTTAGGATATATGTGGTGGCTAAAGGAATTGTCGATAGGGGGGTCACTAAAGCAACGGTAGAGTGGGCGCGTCAGCCCCACCTATTTGTATGTACGTAGCTAGACCTTCGCTCTTCCACACCTTTTCCATATATAGGAACGAAAGAATAATTAGCAACAAAAATAATTAATACCGTTTCTTTACATAGTAGCATGTTCGGGTCCGTTTTTTAATAATTCGACCGTTAATTAATATCTAGAACTACTTATTTTTTACGTAATTCAAAGTACCGTTTGAAGGGTTGTCGGCGCGGAAATTACGCATATGTCTTATAGGTTTTTTAAAGTTAATCGGCGAAGGATTAAAAGGATCGGTTCGAAAGGTTATCAGGTTAATTATTGCCGTATTAGATAAATTAACGAAAGAAGTTAAAAAAATATTAACAAGATATATTAGTTATACGGAAAGGTAATTAATTTAACGAAGTTATTTAAAAATAATTAAAAAACTTATAATAGAAATCAATAAACTTAAAGCATAATAACAAAGTTAAAATACTATCGATTACTACTTATTTAAATTGAAATATTTCTAATTTAAAGCTTTCGAAAAAAGAATATTTCGAAATTAAAAATAATTAAAAAATATATAAAATGCCGTTTTAATTAACGCTTATTTTAATCGGTTATATCGGCGGTAATTCGAACCGTTCTACAGTAGTAAATAAAGCCGAATAGTGACGAACGTTATTATTAACTAAAAAAAAAGCTTATAGCTATTATTTCCGGTTTTACGAAAGAAACTTTGATATTTTGGGTTTCGGAAAAAGCGTACGGAAGTAAAGATATCGAGGAATAATTTAACCTTTGGACTTAACTTTATTTTTTTATTGGAATAAAAAGGACCTAGCTTTTAATTACGTTGTCGAATTTTAACGTTTCGTTTTATATACCGTCGAAGTTACCTTACTTATAACGAAAGTTTAATAAATTATATTTATATTAACTTATTTTATAATATTAAAAACGTTATAATATAAATATTACGTATTTAACAAACGTTTCGATTTTAGTTAATTTAATTTATTTATATTTTTAATAATTTTATTACCGAATTCCGAAATAAAGATGGTAAAAATAAGAAGCAGTTAATAAAAAGTTAAGGTTACGCCATACGAAATAATGGTAGAAAGCCGAATTAGAATAAAAAAGATAAACCGTTTTACTAAAATTACTAGAAATATAGTTATATAACAAAAAATTGCCTTCAATTAAAAAAGAACGATAACGGCGATAAAGAGAATAGAAACTAGGTTTATTACGGCGAAGCTTACTTTATCCTTAACGGTTTAAAAGATTTATATAGCCAGTCTTTTAAGAAATATTAAGCTAGCTATTAATGAATAAGGGCGCTAGGACGGAAGCCTAAAGGTTTAAGGGTGCCGGCGAGGTCTGAATAGCCTTAGTGGCAATGGAAATCCCTTTAGCTATAGGGGCGTGTTAAGATATATGTGGTGGTTAAAGGAATTGTTGGTAATGGGGTTATTAAAGCAACGGTAGGGTGGGTGCGTCAGCCCCACCTATTTATATGTACGTAGCTAGACCTTCGCCCTCCTACACCTTTCCCACATATAGGAACGAAGGAGCAATTAGCAACAGAAACAATTAAGACCGTTTCTTCATATAACTCAATAATAATATATCGTATTAATTCAAATTAATCGAATTCTTTTTTACCAAACGTATTTACAGCTTTTTTATAAGTACGTATATTATACCCGGGCTTGCCGCAAACGTTATATTTCCGTTTTTTTGGTTTTCGCCTTTTTACAACGATTGCCTTTAACCGCTATTAGTTATATTTTTCTATCACGTTTTTCTTTTCCGGCCAGAAAAGCTTTTCCCTTTTATATGATAAATATTCCTTCTTTTTAAAAACAATTATTTTTGATTATATAACGTTTACTGGAAATATAATTCGTTTTACGTAATAAAATAACTTTTTCCCAAAAAAACATTTTTGTATAAAAGCAATAAGTTACTTTTAATTAAAAAATTAACCGATTTAACCATTTTGTATTTTAATAAGTTACTTAATTAATTTTTAATTTCTGTTTATAAATAATCTCCTTATTTTATTATTTCCTTAAAATTCTTAAAGGTTTTTATAGACTGAAAACGAATAAAACTAATAAAAGTTAACGGAAAAATAATCGGTATAAGCATAATTAAAGGAACCTCTAATTCGGAAAAAAAGTTATTAAGATTAAATAAAACAAAACCTACTTTTACGAATCTGGATTTAATGTTATCGGATATTATAATAACTTAAAACGTGTCGTAAAAACCGGTAAAGAACTCTTCTTTAATAATATAAATATAATAATGTCCCATTAAATTTTCGATATACCGTAAATAAATACTTAAAATAAAGAAAGAAGATACATTCAAAAATTAAAACCGATACAAAAGATACGCGGATATAGAAAACGTAATAATATTATTATTTACGTAATATTTTTTGTGAATTTTATTAAATAATAACTTTCGTAATTATCGAAAATAGAAAAACTTTTCGAACTTTTCGTACGCGTCTAAATATGCTTATCAAAATATTTATTTTATTTATTATCTAATTATTATTATTTAATACAATCTTTTAATCGGTTATTAGCAATAGATTATTACGGTATTAAAATTTAAAATAATTTTTCCCCGTTATAATAATAAATGATAATATAACTTAACTTTAAAACTCCATAACTTAAATAATTATAACTTATTCTTTATTTTTATTACGTTTATTTAAATGTTTTATATCTTTCGGCATTAATAATTATTATATCCGTTACTTTAAAAAATGCTATTAAAAATCCAATTTTGTCGAAATTATAAATATCTTCTTTTACGATATTATATTTTACAATAATAACTCGGACAAATTTAAATTACTTATAAAATATTCTTAAATTTTCGAATTAAACGTATTTAACGTTTTTTCTTTTTTACTATTTAACAAAGTTCGATACTTAATTAGCTTTAACGCGTTTTATAACGCGTTAAATAGATAATAAATTCGCCATATTTTTAACGTACTAAAGCCGGACAAGAAACGTTTACGTATTTAAATCAAGGATTCGGTCGACAATAAATTTTCTTTCGGTCGGCGTTAATTTCCGCAAATTAAAAGTAATATCAATTCGGGCATATCTGCCGCTAAAACGGTATATTAAAATAAAATACGAAACTTTATAAATAAAACTAAGCTTTTTATAACTAAATTTCGAATTTCTTTTTTTACCCTAAATAGCTAGGTTCATTTTCGGTTTTTTATAAAGCGTTTTATAACGTTGATATTAAAAAATAAACGGCTAAAAATAAATAATTAAAATAGCTAAAAAAGTATTTCGCTCGCTCGTATATTTCGTTCGTATGTATAGAACGTTACAGTAAGTTAAATATTATATTAATCGAAATATATTAAACGTTATATTCGTAATATAAAAATGAAATAATTAATAACTTTAATGTATTTTCTACGTTGCCGGATAAACCTTGAAAAATAACGAAGGTTTAAATTATAATTCATAATAAATTAAATTAACGTTATATTAAAAGATAAAATATTTAACGGTAAAAAAGATTCGTTATTCGTTACGGAAAATGGTAAGCTATTTTGGAGCTAGCTATATATACATATTTCGAATACTAAAGACATTCCTCGAGATATTTAAAGTCGTCTACGTATATCCATTGATGGCCATCCATAGGGACAAATCGCCAGTTCCATCCATATATTTTGTATGGTGGTGGATGGACGTCACCCCCTCCACGGGGGTGCTTCGTGGCGTGGATTGCATTGCTTTGACCTCTGAACGTTATGAAGCGCCACTTCGAAAGAGAAAGCCCCTTACTTGCCCGTATGTTGGCATGGCGCTGGTGACGTAAGTACTACAGGCGTGAGCGCATGAGCACATTACGGGAAACTGTGTAGGAATGCAACATATATAGCTGGATAGGCTCGAACTATTAACGGTTCGAGCGCCTACCCTTTGGGCTCCAACAAATGGCAGCACATTTAGCCCGAACTTCTGCCTTTGCCTTTCCAACAGCCGGGCAACACAGGGCTATTCAGACATTACTATTTCACGCAGGCGCTCCTCGGGAAGTCTGGCGTACGGTACGGGGCTTTCCGGATGTAAATTTAAATACTCACCCCTGTGGAGGGTCCATTATATGGTAATGTAGTCGGAGTCAGGTACCTAGAATGTAAATATCTTCATAGAACTCCCGTTGACAGCGTATTGCTTAAGACCAACGCGTTTACGTTTCTCCGGAATGGATAAGCCTGACCTTCGGCAAGCCATCTCGAAAAGAATGTCTCCAATCTAGTAAATTCATGACACTTCTTAGCCCTGCTGAAAGTAACTCGTGATGTTGTATTTTATGATAATAACACCTAATGGATCAAGCACCTAAGCGCACACTATTTGTTGTAACTTGTGTATAGGGGGAGTGGACTGGATGTCTTTGTAATTCTAACCATCTACGCGTTTACTATGTAAAATTTGAAATGGTTAATTACATGACCTTTATCTCTTTTACTATAGTATACTCGCGAAGACTAGCTTTCTAGTAACTAGAACGTTCTTATCGGTGCCACTATTCGGCTACCCTACGCTCCCCTAGTTATATACTTGCACCATACGAGGAGTACAGTCTGGGCTGTTACGATACGCCTACATTCTAGTTGAGATATTTGTAAACGTTAATTCGAAAACGTTCACATACACAACCGCGACCATGCCAGGCCGATGGTACTTCGGATGCTGTTTACCATGAGAATAACTATTGTCATCCAGGCCGGACCTTGGATGGTTCATCACTGATGATGGAGATGCTGTGCAGACTTTATGGCCTACCGATTCCGTTTTCCTCTCATATCATATCAGGCCTCACGGATGCGTCCAGCACGTCGTTGGACAGGGACACGAATTTCATGAATAATCTCCGCTGCTCCGGGATGACTACCAGGCAAAATGCGAACATCCGTTCAACCGAGAAGGGTGATTATATTACCATGCCGGGCTGGCTGAGCATGCGCAGCAAGGCCCCGACGGGCGACCAGACCACTTCCCCGCAGTCGAGAGCCGCCCCAGTGTGAAGTACTCGAAAAGGCTTCCTAGACAAACCCAAGAAATTATAACCGTACCGGAGACGTTGGAATTCCACCTGGGTAGGGTGAAGTTGAGGAGTGGCAAGATGTGGCTATTGAAGTACCCGCCGTGAGGCTGCGCCGTAGTCGTTGCGGAGAACTGAACGTATGCTTGTCTGTGTATAGCTACGCGGCTGGTCACTGTGGCAAAAATGATGTGAGATACGCCGATCAATCTTTTTACCTGGGAACCGCCGCTTTCAGCTTTTCACCGCTAGGCAGGAGCTAAGATATGGGTCATTCATGCACCCCGGATTAGCTCTATGTTTGGTACACTTAGTCAATCCCCACGTGGTTGGGGCAGCGGTATTTAGCCGTGAAACTAAAACAACTGACGTGTAGGATAAATTAGAGCTTAACCGCCCCTTACCACGGTCCGGCGATTCCCTCCGCACCTTGTTTAGGGCAAGTATTAGAACGGCTTCTGAACGACCCAAGCAGATTCACATATAAGAAGCGCGATGGTCGTCTTCGACTTCTTAGAAAGGCAGCCCCTCATAACCTTGTCTCCGCTAACAGTTCAATTTTACCGCACGAATTCATCGCTATGAAGCTTACAGCTGCTCTCCCCCTTCTCGCCGGCCTCGCCGGCTCCACGCCCCTGGAGGAACGGCAGAGCTGTCCCGGCGTCTTCGTCTTCGGCGCCCGCGAGACCACGGCGCCGCCGGGCTACGGCACGTCCCAGGGCCTCGTCAACATGGTGACTCAGGCGTACCCCGGAAGTCAGGCCCAGGCGATCACGTACCCGGCCTGCGGAGGGCAGGCCCAATGCGGCGGTGTGTCGTATGATCAATCCGCCCAGCAGGGAACCGCAGCCGTGGTCAGGGCCGTGACCGATCTCAACAACAGGTGCCCCAACACCAAAATCGTGCTCATCGGATACTCGCAGGTACGTAATTCGAAATCCGCCCACGGTCGAGGATGTGATGAGGCGCCAGATAATCAGTGCGCGACATGTGAGCTATCGATACTGACACTGCTGTTTTTTCAGGGCGGCCAGATCATGGACAACGCCCTCTGCGGCGGCGCGGGTGCCACCCTCACTGGTAACGCCCTGGCTGCGGTCAAGGCCGCCATCTTCATGGGCGATCCCCACAACACGAACGGCCTTCCGTATAACGTAGGCACGTGTAGGGCCGGCGGGGTAAGTCAACCCCGACCGCGACATCGGCGTCGCCTTTCCTATCCTACAGCACTCTCGTGAGATACTGATGAACTTAACCATCACCGCAGTTCGCTGCCCGCCCGCCTGGTTTCCAATGCCAGCCCGCTAGCCCCTCCATCATCCAATCCTACTGCGACGCCACCGATCCGTACTGCTGCAACGGCAACGATGCGAACTCGCACCAGCAGTACGTCAACAAGTACGGCCAGCAGGCGTTGTCCTTCATCCGCGGAAAGCTGGATGCGGCGTAAGGAAATGGATCGATTTGTTTATAGATGCACTTATACGCTGGCTATAAATATTAAACAGAAGCTTATTCACTGAGCCCGTCATTTTAACACAGCAGTACAACGTCAACATTCATATTTCATAAGGATTCGCTGTTGCATCTCTTTAGCCCCTAATCAGTCTGCATCATCCGACCCAACAGATGTGGTTTACAAACCACTGCCGGACTTGCCACGCCCAACAAGCACCACGACATTTTCCGCGCATTTATCAAAGAATCTTTTTTCTCTAAGCCTCCTGGGCTTTCCCGGCTTCCCTTTCCTGTAGAACCTGTAAAGAAATTCGGGTGGAATTGTGCTCGGTGAGGCTAGCAGGCGCGGCGGCGCCTGACTGACAGGCTTGTCAACCTGCACAAACAGCGCTGCATCCGGCCGACCGATTAGATATGCCTCGGAGTGTCTCAGGACCCATGGACTAGGCACACTAGCAGTCGCAAGGCTGCCAGTTGCTATTCCCTCCTGGTAGCACGATACTGCGG
Source organism: Monosporascus sp. CRB-9-2 (assembly GCA_004155915.1). Classification (NCBI taxonomy): domain Eukaryota; kingdom Fungi; phylum Ascomycota; class Sordariomycetes; order Xylariales; genus Monosporascus; species Monosporascus sp. CRB-9-2. The sequence continues at coordinate 79,890 of QJOA01000060.1, read as the reverse complement.
TCAACAGCAGAGCGGTGGAATTGGTCCATGCTGCCAAGGGCCCACTGCACTTCTTACAGGAGGTCTCGAGGCACTGTGTCGTGATGTATGCGAATGTAGCCGTGTCCTCGGAGTCGGCTAGCATTCGCGTCCAGTAGTTCTCGCTCTTACAGGGCACTTTGAAGCAGTGGAATGGGAAATCGGGCTGTATACAGGCTATGACGAAATTCTGGCCGTTGCGGTCGATCCCGGTATCTCGCAGAAGGTGGAGAATTGCAAACACAAGGCTTTCGAAGGCTATCTGGTGGGAATGGCTGAGCTTTTCAAGCCACAGCTTGAGGTCATACGTCCGGAGGGCCACAAGAATGTTGAAGTCATCTTGGAGAGACTTCCAAAGGGGAGGTTTGGTGACAAGACCGGCCACATAGGCGGCGAGAACATCTGCGAGTAGGTCGCGAATGCGGACCCTTCGGGCAATGCCTGTGCAGACACTCACCTGGACGGCAAAGAGGCTCTCGAGATCGGCCGTGTAGATAACGTGTTGGCAGAGCATAGTCGACTTCTTCGTAATCCCAGCCATCTTCACCCACGTCTGGTTGAATTGGAAGGCAGCGACCCCAGTTTGCCCTGCTTGGAAGCCGATCCCGAGTTGTCTTTCTGCAAGCTCCCAGTAAGTCGGAAATGTTCCGAGCTCTTCGACCATGGCAACAGCATTTCTCAACTGTGCACGAGTATCCGCTTGGCAACGTGGATTTTCTGTGACGGTTGTGCCAATCTTGAGCTTTGTCTTTCGACTAAAGGAATACCCCAGCATCCCAAGACGCTTATTGGGGGCAACCTCCTGGCTCCAGTGCAGATAGGTCGCATCTAAATGTTCCACCTTCGCCGCGCGAATGATACCGCCACCCACGGAGATAGAATATAGAACTTCTGGATTGTCTACGGCTGCGACCATTTCTCCTGGTCCCCATGTATCAAGTATGTCCTCTGCAGAGGCGACTAAGTCAAGCCTTTGTGTTGGGAGGGCTAGTTGTTCAGTTTTGTCGGATAAGTTGACAAGTCGAAACCCAAAGACTGGTTGTCCTATCATATCTCCCATACAGGTTAGCTCCACCAATGAACCGACCACGCAGAGATCAGGGTTTGCTTCCGTGCTGTGACAACCTCTAAGGAGGATGGTGTTCAACGGGGTGTCTAGAAAGAATGGTCGTATTGGTCCGCCGTGTGCCTGAGCATACGATAAAAGGGCCAGGGACAAGAATTGCGCCGCCAGTGAGGATATTGGCCAGGACACAGATTTCAAGGAAGTCGGGCTGAGCAGGGCTCGTGCAACTTCTACCTCAGGTACCATCTGTGAGAGGGTGTCGACGAATCCTTGGTATTTCTCCAGGTCACCCACAGCTGTTTGGGTTAACTGGTGGCTGAGTTGGCGAACGATCGAGAAAGGTACTTTATGCAGCTCTGCGCAAGTGTCGTGAACGTATATGTAGGTGAAGGAATCGCAACACCCACCAAGGCTTTGGAGCACGCGAGCAGCATATTCCAGGTTTTTGAGTACTTCCAGCGTAGTACTGTCATCGGCAGGCTCCATGAGTGTGACAATAGCCTTGGAATTTTTCTCCTCGAAGTCCACCGAACCCAGCTCGACATCACAGCTTCCATCGGACGAAGGTCTCACCCCACCCAAACCGCAGAAGTACTCAATGCTCTGCCTTGCTGAAAGCACAGAGGTATTCATATCGCCATCTCTTGGTTGGTCCAATTGGTTATTGCGCATAGAAGCGGCTCCTTCACACGCAGCAGTCCAAGTATGAACGCAATGTTCTTGGTGGAAATTATGGACGAGTGGCTGTGCCCGCGGCGCTTCGAAAGGCTCAAGGATCCATGCTCCGTGGATGGCTTTCTCCAGGAGCTCATCGGTGATCTCTAACGGGGAATACCCAAGCTGCTGGAGTTCCACTATCCAAGCGTATCCGCCGACTGCCACTTGTTGGAAACGCTTTTCCAGCAGCCACTGCGTCATCTGGTAATCGTGTGATGCTAGGGCTTCCGTAAGATCCGCTGTCGAAACCGTCTTCTGTTCGAGGGAAGGGCCCGGCTGGAATTCAGACCTTCTCATCGAATCTATTGCGCCGTTGATAGCCTTTTGCTCAGAAATTTTTGATGGCAGTCCATGTCCGCTAGGCACAGTGCTTGTAATAGATGTGCTGGACTCGAACAAGTCATTTGAGGAGTCCATTGACTTAGACGCACTTGAGGAGCTATGGTGGCCCACTATTCCCTGTTTCGCTTCATCTGTAGCAAAACTTGCTAGACGGCCTTTTCCATGTTTCTGGTTGAGCTCATATATTGGCAGACCCTGTATAACTCCGTTCCTTGCGAGCATGCCTCCATTGACCGAGAAGTTTCTGCACACCATAAAGGCACGCAGCGCGGCATTTTCTCGAGCCATAGCCTCCGACTCGTAAGCAAGATCTGTGCGATACTCGCGGCCGTTCACGAGAACCAAGCAGGTGTAGCCATTTGAGTCGCGGTAACACTCGTACATTGGGTCTCCCCACCTTCGTCGTCGACATAGCGCTATATAATCGTATCAGCTGTGTCCCGCGGAGTGGTTGGTTAATGCAGGTTATGAATGACGAACGAAGCTGGGCTTGGACTTCGGGTCTTAGAAAAGGGCAAACCTTCTTACATTCCAGATATTGGATGTAGTACATTTTAATGGCTTAGAATAAGAATTGTAACCGTGAACTGATGGGCATTAATTATGTAAGAAGGAATGCTAATGCCCATTACAGGCAGACGAACAGAAGCACTGCGAGAATTTCTCTCTTGAGAGTAAGCAAATGAATTGGCGGGGACCAGCTCGGATGGAGTAGTGTCGGATATAGGGGACATCAGTTATGTTGTTTGTATTAGGCTTAACTACGTGTGCTGTAGGACACGTTCAGCTTCTTGGTAATCTAGCCACGGAATATGTATGGGCCGATCAGTAGATATGACCTTTCCGTTTATGGGGTGCGCTACGTACCTCCCAGCTAGCTGACATACCCCGTTAACGCCCTGAAGTATTTATGGCATTAATCGTTATACTTTATTATTTTTTAAAGCTAACGTCCCACACCACCTCACCGGATGCACCATCTCACCGGATGGTTTTTGGCACCTCACAACAACTAACCCAAACAACTCAACCATAACACATCAAATTAATTCCAATTAATCGTATTATCTTTCGCCAGGCCGTATCTACAACTTCTAAACAAATATACGCATTATATCAAGGCTTGTTACGGACGCTATATTACCATTTCTTCTTATTAACCCGCCCGCAACCGCTTAACTTTAACAACTGTTAGCAGCAATTTTTTATTACAACTTTTTTTACTAATTAAAAAACTTGTTTATTTTATATAACAAATATTTATCTTTTTAGAAAGCGTTTGTTTTAATTATATAATTACGTAAATTTCGAATTATTACGAAATCAAGACCGATACGTCCTGCCATACGCCCTGCCATACGCCCTACGAAATGCCCCGCACGGACCCCTATACTTCTTAACAAGTTTTTAACGCGCCCTTTAACACGCCCTAAAACGCGTTTTTCGACGTATTCTACTACGTATATCTTTAATAATCGAAACTGGACAAAAAATATTCGCGTACATAAATTAAAGACTCGGCTGCTAATCGTTTTTTGCGTCGGTCGGCTTTAATTTTAACGAATTAAAGGAAATATTAACTTAAATATATTAAACGTTAATTAATTACGGACGGGTTAAAACCAAAAAAATAATAATATAACGTCCGTAATAAGTGTTACGGCCAGCGTTGATATAGCATGGTAGCTAGTTTATTGGCGCTATGAACGAAGATTCTAAGCTAAAAAAAAGAAAAAAAGAAAAAAAGAAAGGCAGAGTTACAAAATACGTAAAGATTTATAAATGTCTCATTTTTTATATAGCGAGTGGCTAATTTATGTGGCAGCTATTAGCTCTATATAACGGTTGCCAGTTTTACGGTTTGATTCTGGTAGCTGCTGTTATATTACCACTTTTTAAAAATTTATATACGACCAAAAAAATATATAAGTTTTTATCAGTTATAAGTACTGTTTTCTTTTAGTTAATCCGGTTTTTATTTTTGCGACTTTATTATTATCGGGATGGTTTTCGTTAATTTTGTCGGTAATTATTACGCGTATTTATTTTTATAAACGGACCGGTAATTTAAGTATTTTAAAATATTCCGTATAAAACCGTTTTATTATAATCGGAATATTTTTAAGGTAATTAGGGAATATTAAATTTCGTTAAAATCGTAACTTTTTTATTTAGCTTTATATTATAACTTTTTATAACGTTTGTTAAATTTTAATTATTCGATTTATTTTATTTCGAATTTTGATTTACCGTTAATTTTTTTCGGATAATAATAATATTTAAGTTTGTTAAGATAACGGGTTATCGTCGGTTTTGCATAACTAATCGGCGTAAAATAAGTTAATTATTTTATAATTTAACGGCAAATCGAAAACGAAATTATGTTTAGGTTTTTTTAAAATCTTAAAAGATTTTATTTATTATAAATTTAAATAAATAATCCGTGTTTATGTTATAAAGTTTTTTTTACGAAAGGAAACTTCGTCGCCGACTTTAAAACTAACTAAATAACGTTTTTTTATTAATTTATATTTTTAACGTAATTTGTTATAAGCGTTTCAATATTTTTAATTCGTTTAATAATTATTAATACCCGTTAAATTAATTCGGTTTTTGCCTTTATTATATTTAAATTTAACGAAAATAAGTTCCCGATATTTTCATTGAATATAATCTTTAACGGAATTATATTAATTAACAAATATTATAATAAATTATGCGCGAAATTTAATGCCGGTATATATACGGTTTAATCGTTTTGGTATTTATCGATATAAAACGTAAGCGTTAATTTAGCTTTTAATTCGTAAATTCGATAATTTTTTAAATTTACGGATATAACTCGTTTTCGTAATAATATTTTATATCGGTAAATTGTTTAATTTAACTAAAAATTAAAAAATAAATTATTTTACGTTATTATTAATTTAAATAGCGGATATTTTAAGGAAACGATATAGGTATCGATAATATCGGTTAATTAAGATTTCGACGGTGTTAATCTTTTTATTTAATAAAGTTATTATAATTCTATGAAGTTTGTCGATAAATGCCTATATATAATTATAACTATAACGATTTTTCGGTATATTTTTTCCGTTAATAATAACGTAATTCCAGATATTATTCGGAATAAAGAAAAAAGAAAAAAGTTTTAGGATTTTATTTCGAAACGTTTTATTCCGACGATAATCGTAATAGTTCCGGATATATTATCGGATATTTTATTTAAACCGGAGTTAAGTATATTTTCGTATTAATATTTTAAATATTTTATTTTGGCTAAAATATATAAATATTTTAAGTACGTAAGCTTTATAAATAAATACGGTACGGAAAAAGATGCGGCCGTTAATTATTTTTTCGAATATTACCAATTTATCCTTTTTTTTTTGCCTAAGTTTTGAACTTTATTTTTACGACGGATAAGGTTAATTAGGTTAGCACCTTACGGAATGTTTTCGATTTATATCTTAATCGGTATTTCGTTAATAACAACGATTAAAAAGTTTAATCATTTTAACGGAATTAAAATTAAATTTTTTTCAGGGTTTTAATTATAAATAAATCCGCCGTTTTTTATAATAAAATATTCGTAAAAATAAATTTTTTTTGCTAAATCGATATTAAAGGGTAATATTAAAGTTAAAAAAGAAATGGGTTTATTAAATTTAACGCGTAAAAAAATGCGTTTGCTTATAAAATATAATAAAGCTTAATAATCGGTAATAATAAAAAACTTTTATTTTTAAAGTTTAAAGTAATAATATTTAAAAATTTGGATTATAACAAACAGCTTTCGGTTTTAAATAAAATATACCTTTTTTATTAAAATTATAATTTTCGAAAAATATTTTATAAATATTTATTCGTTATTTTTTTATTATTATCAAATAATATTTTTAATTACGTTATAGGATACGTTTATTTTTATTTTAACAAGTTATCTAAGTCGAAAAAAATTAAAAATTAAAACTTTATAAGTAAATCGTTTTTTTTTTCGAAAGCTTATTTTTATTCGAGTTTTATTACGAAAAAAGTATTTTTTTTAATAAACGGTTTAATAGTTCGGTTATACCGTTTTTATAATGGCAAAATATTCGTACGTAATTACAAAATTTTATAAATAAACGGATTACGGTACGGTTATTAAAATTTTCGAATTTTTATTTTTAAATTATTTTAATTTTAGCTAAATCGATAAAAATATTTACTTACCTTTATAACGATATTAAAATAATCCACTTTTTTAACGTTAACCCGGAATATGTTAATACTTTTTTAAAGGTTAATTTTATATAACCGGTAAATAATTCTTTCGTCATATTGTTAATGTTTTTTTTTTATAGCTGGAATAAATTAGAACGTCGTCGGCGTACGCGTTTACGTAATAATCGAAAAGTTTATATAATTAAGTATTAATAAATAATTATTATTAAATAAAACTTATTTTAAGTTTAAATAAGAATAGTTTTTATTAAAACGTTTTTAACGGGTTTTAAATATTATTAAATATTTCGATTTAATAATGATATAAAATTTATAAAACGTTGAAATAATATCGATTTTAGCAAAACGTTTAACGTTTTGACAGTTAAATATAATACCGGTAAAGAAAAAAAGATAAAATTAAGTAATTTTTCAAATATTAATTCTTTTAACGGTATTTAATATAAAACTGGCGTTTTAATAAATATAGTTTTAAAGTAAACAGAATTAAGGTAACGTTTTTTCGTATATATAATTCGATAAAATTTATTTTTAATAATTTATTTATTACTTTTTTTTTAACGAAAAATATTAAATCAATATCCGGTAAGTTAAAGGCCCCGAAGCGGGTATCGGCCGATCGAATTTTAAAATTATATTAAGGCCGGGTCGAAAATCTGGAAAAATATTAACTTTTCTTTCGAAAAAAATCCTTTTAAATAAGCGAAAAATTTTAATAAGAATTTCCAGATTCGTTTTATGTATTCCGGATTTTTATTTTCGGAAAAGGGAATTTTTTAACCGTTATATATTTTTTACTTTTATAAACGGCTACCTTTATAACGTTCGATTTTTAATTTTTTTAAGGTAACGGGAATTAATTTTATTATTCCGTATAAAAAGCGATTTTTAACTTATTCGTTAACAAAGTAATAATTACATTATTCTTAATAATTTTTATAATGAAAATAATGAACCTAGTATTATATACGTCCAATATATCTTTTTTATTTATTATATTTAATACAATAATAAATACGGGTATTAAGGTAAAATCGTTTTCGGATTTTTTTTATAAATATCGAAAAATTTAATATTATTTATTGGCCTTCTTTATAATACGGTTATGGCGGTAAACGTTTTTTTAAATTTTAAGATCGACGTACTTATTTAGTAAATATCGGATTAAAAGTTTAATCGCCGGTAAAAACTTGGCCAAAACTAAAAAGTTTTTAAATTAAATAATATTTCTGTATTTTAATAATAAATTATATTTTTCCAATTAATTAAAATTAATAAAAATATTATATCCGGTATTTATAAATTAAAAAATTTAATTAAAAAAACGTTAGCCGTTAATTGCGAATATTATAATTATTTAAACTTTTACTTAGCCGGCAGGTTACTTCCGGTAATTTTATAACTAAATTAATTTTTTTAACCGGATATTATAAACTTATAATTATTTTTTCGCTTACCTAACAAAAAAAAGGTTAACGAAAAATCGAATTTATATTCCGGGATTATAAAAAGTAACAATACGTAAATTCATTCCATTTACTTAAATTTGCATAAGTTTAATAAAAACTTTGCATTTTTTAAAGTTATTTATTTCCGTTACTGTTAATATAAGAAAAACCATTAAGGAATTTTCCGACGGTTTTATTTTTCTTTCGATTCGTCGGAATTAAACGAATTATTTATTATTTTTACTGCAGCAACCTGTTTTTTGTTAAAGAAATTATTAATTTCATATCCCGTTCTACCATAATTAAAATACGTACCAACTTTTTAATAAATCTTTTTTTCGATTTTTAATAAAAGTTTACCGGTATTACTTAGAATTTTCGATTTACCGAAATTATTATTTTAATAAATATTTTTGCTTTTATTTTTTAGTTTATTATTATCCGGATTATATGATTAACTTTTATATTTTTGCTAACGTTTTTTATAAATAAATTAATTATTATAAACGGTTATAATAACGTAATTATATAACTTTTCGTAAATAACGTTAAAATTGCGGTTATTTTTCAAAAAAAAGTAAATTAAAGTTTAAAAAAAATATATATGTTAGGATATGTGTGGTGGCTAAAGGAATTGTTGGTGGGGGGGTCACTAGAGCAACGGTGGGGTGGGTGCGTCAGCCCCACCTATTTGTGTATACGTAGCTAGAGCTTCGCTCTCCCACACCTTTCTCACACACAAGAACATACAGAACTAGAGAGATCAATCAGAGACCAACAACGGTACCCGAATTGCCACCCGTTTCCTCACAATATTTTTATAAAATTGCTTCTATTTATCTTTAACGATTTTAACCTTTTAAGCAAAAGCATTAAACTTAAAAGTAAAATCGTAAATATTTTAATTTTTACCGGGCTTAAAAACGAAAATACGAAAGGTTTCTTTAATAACGAAAACTTAATTCGAGTTATAATACGATAATTCCAGCACTTGAATTATTTCGATTACGCAAAAAAAGATTACGTAATTAATCGGTAATAAATTTTAATTATTTATTCGATCTTTTTTTTAAAAAAAATATTAAATAAATTATATAAATTTTTTCGTTTTAAAAAATCGATTTATTTATTTCCAATTTATTTATAACTTTACAAATTTAAGCGTTAAATTTATTTTTGTTATTATTAAACTTAATTAAATTATTAACGTAAACTTTTTTTTTTGGTTATAATTAAAATTCGGTTTATTATCTTCCGTAAACTTACGGAAAGCGCGTTATGTTATTATATTAATAAGGCGAAACGTATTGGCAATACCGAAAATGTTATTAATTATATTTTCTCGGTAAGGGCGGTCGGTATCGTCGGAAAAAATAAGGAAATAATAACTTTATTTAACTTAAAAGTAAGTAATTTCGTTACGGAATTTTTAGAATTTTCCCTAAATATCCTGGTTATCGTTATCTATTTCGTTAATTAACTACCTATCGGATTCGATTTTTGAATAATTATAATTTTAGTTTTAATTTAATAAACCTTTTATCTTTCTGGATTTGGTTTCGTTTTGCAATACGTTATTTTTTACCCTTTTTTTTAAAGTATTTATTATTTTTTATACTTTAATTTAAATTTTAAAAACATGTTTCGTTTTTTTATTTTTAATTTTATCTTTAATTAATCTAAATCTCTTTAAATGTTGATTAATTAATAAGTAATCTTTTTTGACAAATATCTATTTTTAATATTAATTAATTTAAGTTTTGGTTTTGGTTTTAATTTAAAACGTATTATTTTTCGTCATTACGTATCGACGTAAAAGATATAATATTTTATTTTTTAATTATTAAACTAACGAAAAAGGAAATAAACTTAAAATAATATTATAGCTAACCTTAATATAACATAATAGCTAGTTTATTAACGTTATAATCGAAAATTTTAAGCTTAAAAAAAAAGAAAGAAAGATAAAGTTGCAAAATACATAAAGATTTATAAATGTCCCACCTTCTATATAACGGCTAGCTAGTTTATGTGGCAGCTATCAGCTCTATATGACGGTTGCCAGCCTCACGGTTTGATCCTGTTGGCTGCCGTCACAATAAGCTTTAATATAATACGTATATTCATTTAAAAGCTATAAATACGGCCGGTAAAAGATAATATAATTAATTAAAAATAATTTAATATATTATAATTAAATTGTTAAAGTCAATTATTAAAAGGTGTTGAAAATTGTCAAATAAGATAGTACATCCGATAAAGTGATATGGAACGTTATAACTATTTATTTTATCTTTTTTCGGTAATTAAACCATTTTAATTAATTAATTTCCTTTAAGGATTTCTAAAGCATTTTTCCGTTAATTTAACGCTTTTATACAATTTGTTAAATTTAATTATTTTTTAAAATATTTTAACGTTTTTTAAAATAACGTCCTATATATATAAGCGAAAAACTTATACAAGTAAACTATTTTTTAACACTTTCTAGCTATATACCTAAATAACTTAACTATAATACTTTAAATTAATTTAAATTAATTGAATATATATTTACTAACTGTATTTATAGCTTTTCGATAAATACACGTATTATATTAAAGTTTGTTACGGATATTATATTGCTATTCCGTCCTTTTAATTTACATGCGACTAATTACTTTGAGCAGCTATTATATAACGGCTATGGGCTTAAGTAATTATTAAACCTAGTTGTACGGTTTATGTTGGCAGTAGTATCGTAGGAATCTGAGCAATAAGGTGATAGTATGTTTAATAATAACAGATAACCGTAGGTGATTTAGATAACCAAATTATATTGCAAGCTGGTGTTATTTAAGCTATGGAAATAACGAACGTGTATATCTTAATTAAATTCCGTTTAGATCCGGTTTTTTTTTCGGATTTATACCGTATAAGTAAACTGGATCCTTATAGATCCGGAAATATTTTCGGCTGTATATCTTTTAAATACATAAATCTCTTTAAATCCGAGGATTTATTCGGATTTATATTATGTAACTTAAGGTTTTGCGTCGGAAATAATCTTTTTAACTTTCGACCGTTTGCTAATAGGCCAAGTTTGGTTAATTATAATACGATTCTTTTTTATATAAATTTTGCTTTTAAAAATTAATTATTTGTTACGTTTATTCGGTAAGTAATTTTCTTTTTTATATATTATTTTGGGGGTTTTTATTCGTTATATTTAACCGTATTACAAATTAAAAATTTTGTAAACGTTTCGATTAAAATAAAAAACAAAAACTCTTAACTTTTTTTATTTAATAAAAAGGTTTTAAGATTATATTTTATTTTTTATATTTCAAAAATAAAAGAAATGCGTTTTAATAAAAACCGTGGTTTATTGTAAGAATTATGTTTTAAAAAAACACAATTGTAATAATACGGGCGTGCTCTTTAACTTTTTGCGTAATATTATTTAAAAGTTGGAACGTATAAAGCGTAAGGAAATTGTGGTTAAAAACGGTTATTTCAATTGTAAAAAAAATGAATAAAATAATTGCTTATTTGTAGTAATTACGTTAACAACGGGAATTCTTTCGTATTAAAGGTATTAAAATAGTAAATGGCGGGCTTTAGTTTTTAGATAAACTGGAAAAATAGAAAAGATTAAAAGCCGAAACGGTTACGCGGACCGTATAAATTGTTTAAATCATAAGGTGGTTGATTAGTTTGGAATTTTAAGGGATTAATTAGGTACCGTTAGGTAATGTAAACTGGGATTTTAACTTTGGTAATTCCGGCGTTGCTGGTAAAAACTTTTTAAAAGGCGCTAGGCGTTCGTAAGGTTTTTGGCGAGTTTTTAGATGTTTTCGGAATTTGGGAAATCTTTTTACTTAATTAAGTACTGGATAAATCCGTTTTGTTGTTGTATACTTAGTATTTTTTTTGCTTTATAAATTAAAACGTTTTATATAATTGCTTTTTCGTTTTATATAAATTTTAATCGTATCCGTTATTAATTCAAATGAGGAGATATGAAAAATTAAATAAAGGTTAACTTTGTGTAATAATTTAATTTATAATTATATTTTAAGAATTTTTTAGTAATTTTGTATGGGTTATTGTATTTAAACTTAAACTTTTTACTAAGTTATTTAATTTAGATGTTTTTGATAATTAGGTGAATAATGTTTTTTTTCGAAAAGCTTGGTTTTTTAACTATTTTAAATTATAATATTTGCTTTTTTAATTGCGTATAAATCTAAACTTTGTTTTTATTTTAGTACATAATTACTTTAATTATTTTGGTATTAAAATTGCTTTAACGTTAGCTAATCTTTTCTATAAATCTAAAATTGGTAATTATTAATAGCGTTTTAATGCTTTCATGGTAACTGGTGTCTAAGTTAATTTTATAATTGGTAACTTTTCGACTCAATCATTTTATTCGTAATTAACGTAATATCGTAAATACGTTTTTAACGTTTAGTTAGTTTTTTTATTTATCCGTTTATTTACGGTTTAAAGATGCTAGATAACTTATAATTTAAATTAAATTAAGTTATTAATTTTTGCCATAATTTTAAAGTAAAGGTTATACCTTTATTTAATATAATTGCCGTTAAAAGTTTATAGGTATGACGGCAGCTACCAGGATCAAACCGTGAGGCTGGTAACCGTTATGTGGAGCGGACAGCTGCCACATAAACTAGCCACCTGCCATATAGAAAGTGGAGATATTTATAGATTTTTACGCATTTTGCGGTTTTACTTTTTTTTCTTTTGTTTTTTTAATTTAAAATCTTCGTTTATAACGTTGATAAATTAATTACTATGTTATATTAATGCTGGCCGTATTATTATTTTAAGTTCATTCTTTTTTTCACTAACTTAAAAATTAATAAATAAAGTACTATATCTTTTTTATGTTAATACGTAACGACGAAAAATAATACGTTCTAAACTAAACCTAAAATTAAAATTTAAACTAATTAATATTAAAATTAAATGTTTATTAAAAGAATTACTTATTAATTAAGCGACGTTTAAAAAGATTTAGATTAATTAAAAGTAAAATCGAAAATGCAAAAAATAAAATATTTCTTTAAAATCTAAATCAAAATACAAAAAAAGACGTACCGAAAAATAAAACCTAATTCTTAAAAATAAAGAGTTTATTAAATCAAAACTAGGACCATAATCATTCAAAACCCGATTCCGAAAATAACTAGTCGACAAAATATTTAACGATAATTAAAACGTTTAAAGTTTTTTTTTAAAATTCCGTAATAATGTTACTTACCTTTAAGCGAAATAAAATTATTATTTCCTTATTCCTTCCGACGACGTTAACCGCCCTTACCGAAAAAATATAATTAATAACGCTTTCGGTAATATTCGCACGTTTTGCCTTATCGATATAACAATATAACCTACTTTCTACAAATTGGCAGAAAGTAATAGCACAAATTTTAATTATAACCGAAAAAAAAGCCCGTGTTAACAATTTAATTAAGTTTAATAATAATAAAATTAAATTTAACGTTTAAGTCCGTACGGTTACGAATACGTTTAAAATAAATAAACCAGTTTTTCGAAATAAAAAAATACGTATAATTTATTTAATAAATGTTTTTTTTAAAAAAAGTCGAATAAATAATTAAAATGTATTATTAATCGATTATATAACCTATCTTTTACGTAACTAAAATAATTTAGGTCCTGAAATTATCGTATTACGACCCGAACTAAATTTCTGTTATTAAAAAAAACTTTTCGTATTTTCGCTTTTAAATCCGCCAAAAATTTAAATATTTACGATTTTATCTTTAAATTTAACGTTTTCGTTTAAAAGGTTAAAGTTATTAAAGAGAAATAAAAGCAAGTTTTATAAAAAAAATAACCGTAATTTTTACGTTATTTACGAAAGAATTTATAATTACGTCGTTATTATTACTTCTAATAATCAGCTTTCTTATAAAAACTACCAGCAAAAATATAAGCCTTAATTAGACCACCTTAATAATAATAAATCAAAAAATAAAAATAAAAAATCCTTTTCGAATAATAATTCCGGCAAATCGAAAGTTTTGGGTAATATCGATAGGTTTTTATCGGAAATCGAAAAAAAAAGCTTATTAAAAGGTTGGTACGTATTTTAATGATAACAAAATAAAATATAAGGCTAATAATTATCCTGATAAAAAGAATTATTACGGTAAAAAATAATAAAAAAAATGTTTAATTCCGATAAATCAGAAAAAGAATAAGATTATCGAAAGGTTTTTCGATAAGTTTTTTATATTAAAAATAACGGTAATAAATAATCTTTAAAAATATAAAACTTTTTTAAGAATGATGCAAATTTAAATAAATAAAATTAATTTACGTATTACCGTTTTTATTATACCAGAATATAAATTTAATTTTTCGTTAATCTTTTTTTTATTAAATAAACGAAAAAACGATTATAAATTTATGATATCAGATTAAAAAATTAATTTAATTATAAAATTATCGAATCCGATTTGCCGGTTAAATAAAAACCTTAATAATTATAATATTCGAAATTAACGGATAACATTTTTCCGATTAAATTTTCCAGATTATAAATACCGGATTCGATATCTTTATCGGTTTTAATTAAATGGAAAAATATAACTTATTATTAAACTACAAAAATAAAAATATTATTTGGCCTAACGACCTTTTAATTATGGTTAAATTCTTATCGGCAATTAAATTTTTAATTCTATATCTGTTAAACGGATACGTTAACCTTAAAATTTAGGAAAACGTTAACCGACGTAATCGCGTTATAAAAATGGCCTAACAATAATACCAAATCTTTTAACGTTTATAAAAAACTTAAAAATAATTTTATTTTAATATTTATATTTATTATTTTGTTAAATATATTAAATAAGAAAGATATACCGGATATATATAATATTAAACTAAGTATTTTTGTTATAAAAACCGTTAAAATAATAGAATTATTATTTCGTTAACGAACAAATTAAAAATTAAGTTCCGTATAAAACTATAGAATAAATTTCCGCTATTTTAAAAATGTTTTTTTTAAAAGAAAAAAGAAATCGAACGTTATAACGTTAACTATTTTGTAAAAATAAAAAATATATAACGGCCAAGAAATTCCTTTTTCCGCTAATAAAAATTCGGAGTATATAAAACGAAGCCGGGAAGTTTTATTAAAACTTTTCGCTTATTTAAACCGATTTTTTTTGCAAAAAAAGTTAATATTTTCTTAAATATCCGACCCAATTATATCGTAATTTTGGAATTTGACCCGCCGATATCCGCTTTTAAACCCGTAATTTATTAAACGCCCGTTTAATACTTTCCGTAAAAAGGAATTAAGAAAAACAATATTAAAAATAAATTTTATTAAATTATATAGACGAAAAAATGCCGTTTTAATTCTGTTTACCCTATAATTATATTTATCGACACGCCGGTTTTATATTGATTACCGTTGTAAAAAAAAACTTTTAAAGAATTATTATATCTTAATTTTTTTAACGGTATTTTATTTAATTATGGAAACGTTAAACGTTTTATTAAATTTAACATTATTTAAGGGCTTTATAAATGTCGTATTATTATCGGATCAAAATTTCTATTAATATTTAAAATTCGTTAAAAAACGGTTTAATAAAAAGTTTTTATTCGGATTCAAAATAAATTTTATTTAATAATAATGGTTTATTAATACTTAATTATATAAGTTTTCCGATTATTATATAAACGTTTACGTTAACGACGTATTAATTTATTTCGGTTTTAAAAAAACATATAAAAATATTTTAAAAAAACTATTTACCGGTTATATAAAATTAATTTTTTAAAAATATTAAAAAGTTCCGGTTTAACGTTAAAAAATGAATTATTTCTTTATTATTATAGAAATAAGCGAAAATATTTTTTTCAAATTAATCAAAATTAAAATACTTTAAAAATAAAAATTCGAAAACTTTAATAACCGTACCGTAATCCGTTTATTTACAAAATTTTATAATTATCTAAGAATATTTTGTTATTATAAAAACGGTATAGTCGAGTTATTAAACAAATTTATTAAAAAAAGATTTTTTTTTTATAATAAAATCCAAATAAAAACGGACTTTCGAAAAATAAGAATTAACTTATTTTCGAAACCTTAATTTTTTTTTAACTTAATTAACCGATTAAAATAAAAATAAACGTATTCCGGAAAGTAATAAAAGGTATTATTTAATAATAATAAAAAAGTAATAAATAAAAACCCGTAACATATTTTTCGAAAATTATAACCTTAATAAAAAAATATATCCTATTTAAAATCGAAAGTTATTTATTATAATTTAAAGTTTTAAATATTGTTACTTTATACTTTAAAATGAAAGTTTTTTTCTATAATCAATTATTAAACCTTATTATATTTTACAAATAAACGCATTTTTTTTACATATTAAGTCTGATAAACCAATTTTTTTTTAATTTCGATATTACTTTTTAATATTGACCTAAAAAAAAATGTCATTGTAAATACCTTGTTATGGAAACCGGTAAGTTTATTTATAATTAAAGCCTAAAAAGAAAAGAGAAAACAGAAAAGAAAATTCTAATCCTTAATTCCGCCAATATATAATTAAACTTTTTTATCGTTATTACCGACGAAATAACGATTAAAGTACAAATCGAACATATCTTAGAAAGTATTAATTTAATTAACTTTACCCGTTATAAAAGAGAAACGTAAAACTTAAATAAAAAAATAATTAACGACCGTATTTTTTTTTGTACCGTATTTATCCGTAAAATTTACGTACTTGAAATATTTATAAATCTTGATTTAAAAAATCATTAAAATATTAATATAAAAATATATTTAATCCCGGCTGCAGTAAAATATTTAATAATATATCCGGAATTATTATAAGTACCGTCGGAGTAGAATATTTTGAAATAAAACCTTAGAACTCTTTTACCTTTTTCTTTTCTTCCGAATAATATTTAAAATCACGTTATTATTAATGGAAAAAATATGCCGAAAAACCGTTATAATTATAATTATATATAACGTACTACACCATTGAACGGTCCAAACCAGTAAGCGGACCGTTTCTTAGTACTTCGTAATAACAAATCCAAATAATACAACCACAACATATTAAATCAATTTAAATTAATCGGATTCTTTTTCGCTAAACGTATTTACAGCTTCTTTACAAGTACGCGTATTATATCCGGGCTTTCCGCAGACGCTATATTTCCGTTCCTTAGTCCCAACCTTTTTACGACGACTGCCTTTAACCGCTATTAATTGCATTTTTTTACTACTTTTTTTTCGGCTAAAGAAGCTTATCTCTTTTATGTAATAAATATTTCTTTTTTTAAAAACGTTTATTTTTAATTTTCCGACGTTTATTTAAAACGTAATTCGTTACGTGTAATTAAGCGTTTTTTCCTCGAAAAAAGTAATTTCGTACAAAAGTAATAAGTTAACTTTTATTAAAAGGTTAACCGATTCGATAATTTTTATTAACGAATTATCCTAATAATTTCTAATTCTTTTTTGCAAATAACGTTCTTACTTTATTATTTTATAAATATTTTTAAGGGTTTTTGCCGGCAGGGAACAAATAAAACCGGCCAAAGTTAACGGGGAAATAATTAACGTAAATATAATTAAAAAAATTTCGAATTCGGAAAAAACGTTATTAGGATCGAATAAAATAAGGCCAACTTTCGTAAATCCAGATTTGATATTATCGGACGTTATGGTAATTTTAAACGCGTTATAAAAACCGGCAAAAAATTCTTTTTTAGTAATATAGGTATAATAACGTCGTATTAAATCTTTAATATATAACGAATAAACGCGTTTCAAAATAAAAAAATAAAATATATTAAAAAGTTAAAGCCGATACGAAAAATATGCGGGTATACAAAACGTAATAATATCGTGGTTAACGCAATATTTTTCGAATTTTATCGAATAATAATTTTCGTAACCGTCGAAAAAAAAAGTTTTAAACCTTTCGTACGCGTCCGAATATATTTATTAAAATCCTAAATTTATTTTAAACCTAATTTACTTATTATTTAATTATTATTATTTAATATAACCCTTAAATCGGCTACTGGTAATAAATTATTACGGTACCAAAACCTAAAATAATTTTTTTCCGCCATAATAATAAATAATAATATAACTTAACCTTAAAAATTAATAATTTAAATAATTATAACTTATTTTTTATTTCCTTATTACGTTTATTTAAATTTTTTACGTTTTTCGCTGTTAATAATAACTTTGCCCGTTATTATAAAAAAACCTATCAAAAATCCAGTTTTATCCAAATTATAAATATTTTCTTTTACGATACCGTATTTTGCGATAATAATCCGCACAAGTTTAAACTATTTACGAAATATTTCTGGATTTTCGGATAAAACCTATTAATAATGGATTTTCCGATTTAAACGCGTTTAAAAATTCTTTTACCGTTTAATAAATTTCGATGCCTAATTAATTCCAATACGTTTTATAACGCGTTAAAAAAGTAATAAATTCGTTATATCTTTAACATATTAAAGCCGGATAAAAAGCGTTCGCATATTTAAATTTAAAATTCGATCGATAATCGATTTTTCTTCGGTCGCCGTTAACTTTTATAAAAAAAGGATAATATCGATTTAAACGTATTTACCGTAATATCGGGCCTTTAAAGTCGTTAAAGTAACTTTATATATAAAATTAAATTTCGTATAATTAAGTTTCGCCTTTCGTTTTTTAGCCTAAATAACTAGGTTTATTCTCCCTTGCTTAATAAGTCGTTCCATATTATTGGTATTAAGAAATAGGTAATTAAAGGTAAGTAATTGGAATGTTAGCAAAATTGATCCGCTCACTGGTTTGGACCGTTGAATGGTGTAGCACGTTAGGCGTTTATCGATAAACTTAATAAAACTTTAACAATTTTATTAAATAAAAAATTTAATACCGCCAAAATTTTAGTTAACCGATATTATTAATACTTATATTATTTCTTTAAAATATCCGTTACTTAAATTAATAATAACATAAAATAATTCGTTTTTTAATTTTTAATTAAATAAAATAAATTTATTAATATAAAATATCGTTACGAAAACATTTTATACCTATAAACTTAAAAATTTATCGAATTTATAAATTAAAAATTAAATTAATATTTACGTTTTTATATCGATAAATATTAAAATAATTAAAACGTATATATACCGGCAGTATATTTTGCGTATAATTTATTATAATATTTATTAATTAATACAATTCCGTTAAAAGTTATCTTAAATAAAAATATTTAAAATTTGTTTTTGTTACATTTAAACATAATAAAAATAAAATTTAATTTAATTTAACAAATATTAATAATTATTAAATAAATTAAAAACGTTTAAACGTTTACGAAAAAAATAACGATAAAAATATAAAAACGTTATGTAACCGATTTTAAAACTGGTAATAAAGTTTTTTCCGTAAAAATAACTTCGTAACGTAAATATTGATTATTCGTTTAAATTTATAACAAATAAAACTTTTTGAAAAATTAAAAAAACGTAAATATAATTTCGTTGCTTATTTATTATTAAGTTATAAAATAATTAATTTATTTTACGCCGATTAATTACGTAAAGCCGATAGTAATTCGTTACCTTAATAAATTTAAATATTATTATAATTTAAAAAAATTAACGATAAATTAAAATTCGAAATAAATTGAATTAAATAATTCAAACTTAACGGGTGTTATAAAAAGTTATAATATTAAGTTAAATAAAAGGTTACAATTTCGACGAAATATAATATTCCGTAACTAACTTTAAGAATGCCCCGATCGTAATAAAGCGGTTTTATACGGAATATTTTAAACTATTTAAATTATCGGTCCCCTTATAAAAATAAATATACGTAACAGTTATCGATAAAATTACGAAAATTACCTTAATAATAATAAAATCGTAAAAATAAAAACCAGACTAATAAGGAAAAAATGCTATTTATAATTAACAAAAACTTATGTATTTTTTAATCGTATATAAGTTTCTGAAAAAAGGTAATATAACGGCAGTTACCAGGATCAAATCGTAAAGCTAGCAACCATTATATAAGGCTAATAGCTGCTATATAAACTAGCTATCTGCAACATAAAAAGTGGGAATATTTGTAAATCTTTACGTATTTCACGGTTCTGCCTTTTTTTTCCTCGTCTCTTTAGCTTAAAATCTTCGTTCATAACGCCAATAAACTAGCTACCATGCTATATCAATGCTGGCCGTATTAATAGGTATTTAAAATATAGTTAAGGAAAATATATATAAGTTATTTTATAACGGTATTTTCGTTATAAGATAAAAAATTAGAAAAGAAAATTGTAAATCGCTTCATAATTACGAAAATATTATCGTAATATACTTTTATAGTTAAAGTCTTTAATATAAGAAGTTTAATAATAAAGTCAAATATAATAAAATTTTATGGTCGTTTTATAATTGGTAACAGTTATAATTTTTTATAAGACTTATATTATTATGTTATTATTTTGGTATAAATATCGGATTATCGGATTACTTTCTGTATAATTAATTTCATTCTAAGAAAGTAATATATTTGTTATAAACGTTTTAAGGTTTTATAAATCTTTAAATATTTATATAGTTAATGTTTATATATATTTTGTATTAAATTCTTTTAAAGTTTTTTTAATACTTAAATTTTATTTATTTATCATTTTTTAAATACGTTATTATTATATTATTATATAGGTTAATGTATATTAATTAAAATTTCTTTTATTATAGCAATTTATTATTATTACAAATATTCTCTAAATGTTATATTAAGAACTATTTGTTATATTTTAGCCTTGAGTTCTTTTAGGCCAGGTCGTTTATTAAATACGTTTATTTTGACATTTTTAATTTTTACCGATAAATAAGAATGTAATTATCTTCCGGTTAGTTTTTATATCGTAAAAAAGTATATAATATTTATATAATCCATATATACCTTGATTTAATATATATTACTTTTAACATAATATTTAAATTCTTTAAAAGTATTAATAATAACTAAAAATTCCTTAGCGTATATAAGATAATTTAGTTTAGCTTTATGTAATTTATAAAAATAAAAGGTAATAAGGTAAAAGATTTTCTAATTATTTTAATATTCGATTATTATTATTAAAGCGTCATCTAAAATATCGGGTTTTAATTTAATTAATTACTTTAAGTCGTACATAATTAGTATTAATTTATTAAATAAAGCATCTTTAATTTATTAAAAAACCTTTCATTTTTTTAATATTTATTTAAGTTATTTCGCCGTTGTAGTAAACTCTATTAATGGCATAATTACTTTATTAAAATTAGGTATAAAATTTTATAATAATTAACAAATTTAAAAAATATTTGTATTCTTTTAACGTTAATAAGTTCTACCTATTTTTTAATTATTGCAAGCTTTTTATTGTTTATTTTAATATATTTAAAATGATCATGTGTTTTAAATATTTTATTTTTTGTATATAAAAGATGTTTTTTTCGGCGTTAACCAAAAAATTAATATTTTATAACGTTTATAAAACTTTATAAATATATTTTGTATACTTTTCTTTTGTTTTCGAATAAATTAAAGTATCGTTAAGGTAACATGTAACGAAAATGTTCAAATATTTTTGTAATACGTAATTAATTCTTTGCTAGAAAGTTGCCGGTGTATTTTATAAATTTAAAAGTTATAATAAGGTATTTTAAAAGTTCTTATTTAATCTTAAAAGTTCTTTTTTAGTCGTTATTTAACCTAATTTATATTTAATTATATATATTCTTTAAATTAAAAAATATAAATTATTAGGTTTTATATAAACAATTTTTTATTTCGGTAATTAATGGTAATAAAAGTTTTATTTTTAATAATAATATTATTAAGTTGTTTATAATCCATAATAAATTATAACTTTTAATTTTCTTTTTAGTATGAAAAATATTAGGTATTTTGTTAATAATTTAGAACGTTATATATAACCTTTTTTAGTATATGTACGAATTAATCGCGTAATGCTTTTAATTCTATTTAATTTAGGTCATAAATAAGGTAAAAGTAATCGTTTTGTTATTTTTGAAAATTATTTCGTAATTTTATTTGTTATAAAATAATAATTTTGTTTTAATTCTTTTTTAAAGAGTTGCTTATATTTGCGGTATTCTGATAATATTTTAATTATCTATTTCGGTAACTTTTTAAGCTTTAATAATAGGTCGTAATTTATTTACTAAAATTATGCTTTAAAGTTTGCAATAATACGCCGTATTTTTTTAGTATGCTTTTTATTTATTGTATATTTTATTTCTTTAAGTAGTAAAGTTTTTGTTATATTCTCATATTTCTATTTATTAATTCTATTAATTAAATATTAATATTTTACATTATTTTCCGTATTAGTGAGAATTAAAATAAAGTTTACCTAACTAGTTTTTTAATTAATAACTGGATTATATTGCTTTAATTATAATAATCCGAAAACTATGTTATAATCCTTTGTTAATCTAATATCGAAATTAATAATTCATCTTTTTTTTGATAAAAGTTTTAAAGTAATTAATTTTATATTTAATTTATTCATTGTCGTAACTAAATATTCAATTTTCGAAATTTTTAATTTTATAAAAACCCTCCTTATCTTGCTGTAGTAACTATAATTTATTTATTATTTTTAAAGTAATAGAGTTTCCTAATATAACTTTGTAATTTATTATTACGATATTCCATTTTTTTCTTAATTTATACTTACATTGTAATTAATTTCTTTTTTACTATTTTTAATATGTATAAAACTTTTTTAAAGTATTATTATTTACTTTTATTTTTCTTGCCAGCTTAAGGCTTTTTTATAAGTAACTTTAATTTTCTGAGACGTTTTCGAATCTAGTAATTCGTTTTAAAAGCCGTTCGTCCAATTTTTATAACTGTTATAAATATTTATATTATTATCGTAACGTAACTTCTAAATAAATAATTTGCTTTTAAAAACCCGTTTTAATAAAATATTTTAATTTTATAACTTTATTTTTATAAAAAAAATGATTAAATCGTTTCCTAAAAACGTATTATTTTATTAAGTTTCTAGTAAACGCTAACTAAAATCATAAATCTATAATCATTTTTAATAATACTTTTTTACTATTTTTGAAATTAGCTTTTTTTACGTTTAATAATTTTACCAATTATAATAATAAAAAAGGTTCTTTATAAAACAACTTTTTCCTTTGAATTAATTAATTTTATTTTAAATTTTCATTTTTTGTAAGTATCGGTATTACGTTTAAATTTTCCGATTATTACCTATTTAATTAATAAGATTAAAACTTTTTTATTATATTTATATAATCCGTTATACGATATATTTTTTATAACTTTTAATATACTCCGTATTAATATCGTTTAGAATTAATAACGTAAAGCCTTCCGTATCGATCAGGGTTTTCCGGGCATAAACTCTTATCTGATTCTCGGTATTCCTTTAGTTATACGTTAAATATTACTTCATTAATTTCTTTTTATACTCGTTATAATTAAATTTGTAAATTATGTTTTTTAAATTCTTTTTATCTTTTATATTTTTAAAGTTATTTTATAGGAATAAGCTTAATAAAAATAACTTTTTTAACTGTTATTTCAAACAGCCTTTTAGTTTCCTTCAAGTTTTAATTTTTTATATATTTGGCTCAGCCTGGAAAATAAGGCTTGAGCGTATTCGACCTTGTATATATAAACATTTCTTATCCGGTTTTAACATATTAAAAATATAACTAATATATTATTTACTTAACGCATTACGAAACGCCTTAAAATTAAGTAAACGTCGAACTTTATTAAACGGCAAAAAAAAAAATTTAAACATATTTGAATCGAAAAAATAATTATTAATAAATTTTATCAAGAAATTTAAAAATATTTCGTAAATAATTTGAGCTTATTTAGGTTATAATTACAAAATACGATATCGTAAAAAAAGATATTTATAATTTTAACGACATTAAATTTTAATAAAACTTTTTATAATAACGGATATAATAATTATTAATATCAAAAAAACTAAAAGATTTAAATAAATATAGCAAAAAGTAAAAAGTTAATTATAATTACTTAAATTATTAAATTTTAAAATTAAATTATACCGATATTATTTATTATAATAAAGAAATCTACTTACAACTTTTTATATTGCAATAATTTATTATTAATAATTAGTTAAAAAATTATATTAAATAATAATAATTAAATAATAATTAAATTAAGATTGAAATAAATTTAATATTTTAATAAATATATTCGGACGCGTACAAAGAATTCGAGACATTTTTTTATTTTCGACGGTTACAAAAATTATTATTCGATAAAATTTGAAAAATATTACGTTAATTACGATATTATTATAATTTACATATCCGCGTATTTTTTATATCGGTTTTAACCTTTTAATATTTTTAATTTTTTTATTTTAAAACATATTTATTTGTTATATATCAAAAATCTAATACGACGTTATTATACCTTTATTACCAAAAAAGATTTTTTTCGGCTGCTTTTACGACATATTTAAAACTATTATAGAATCTAATAATACTAAATCTAAATTTACAAAAGTTAACTTTATTTTATTCGATCTTAATAACGTCCTTTTCGAATTTAAAATTTTTTCAGTTATACTTACGCCAACCGTTTCCTTGTTAACTTCCGCCGGTTTTATTTTACGCTTTATAAAAACCCTTACAAATATCCGTAAAATAGTAAAATAAAAATCATATTTATAAAAGAAAATTTAAAAATTATTAAAGATAACTGGCTAATAAAAATATTTAAATCGGCTAATTTTATAACAACAAATTAAATATTGCTATTACATAAAACCGCTTTTTTTCGGAAAAAAAAGTTTAATTACGTAAAACGAATTATATATTAAACAAACGTCGAAAAATCAAAAATAATCGTTTTTTTTAAAAAAAGATTATTTATTATACAAAAAAAATTAAACTTTTCAAGCCGAAAAAGAAAGGGTTAATAAAAAAATAGAAGAAATAACAGCTAAAATAATTTGTACAAAAAGTTTAAAACTAAAAAACGAAAATATAACGTTTACGGCAAACCCGGATATAATATGCGTACTTATAAAAAAATTTTAAATACTGAAATGGAGCAGGGTGCAGGGTCGGACATATGGCTTAACTGATCAGTTAATCAGCACCCCCTATGTATTTTTAGCGGTCCTTTTCGCCGGGCTCAACCCCGAAAACATTACCACTTATCATTTATAATTTTGCTTTTATACTGGTTTTAATACCAGAATATAATTTGCGTTACCTTTATTATTTCTTAAACCCTGGGCTTACTTGTAATACGCTTTTCGATTATGTACTAATTAGGACCGATTCTTCCCGTCCCATTTTATCTGGTTACCAAGAAAAGGAAACTGGCTTTAATTAGCTGTTAAGGTAACTTTCGATTTCCGATTATGAGACGGAAAAGATAAGGTCCTAATTAAAAGCGCGATTATAATTACGATTACGATTATGCAAACTTGATAACAATTTGCGGTAAACGACTGATAATTACGATAACGACGTGACTTTTTTCCGATTAATAAAAAAGTTATTAAATTACTTAAATATAATACTTTATTTAAAAACATAACTTTATTCGGAAAACGGTAAAGGAACATAAACGCGGACGGTAACCAGTATCGGAATCTAAATTAATTATTTAAGTTCTAAACCGATTACGTAATTTAAAACATTATACGTATTAACAGGAAAATTACGTAATAAAATAAATTAAAAGATTTACTTAATAAAAGCTAAAAAAGTTAAAATTACGTTATTAGCAACGTAATTATTAAAAATTAGATTAATTAAAATAAATGCAACGACGACAAAATTAACGATATGGATAAGATAATGAATACGAATAAAAAAAGAAATAAAGCTATAAAACTATTTATTTTGCATAAAAAAAAAATACCGAAAAAGGAATAACGTTCCTTAATACGATATAAAAATAAAAAAAGAACGTTACGTAATATATTTTGGATTTTCTTAACGCTAATTAGACAGCATTTTATTTAGTTATTATTAAGCAGTATTATTTAAGATTTATTGTTTTTATTAAATTTAAATATTATAACGTTTAAGTTAATAATAGAAATATTAATTAATAAATTAAAAAAGGTACAGTTAAATAATTAATAACGTAACATTAATTAAAATAAGGTTATTTAAACGATTAATAAAAGGAAAAAATTATTTATTTCTTAAATCCAATAAAAAAAAACGTATTTAAAATAATTATTACGGATAATTATTTACCTTATACCTAAATATACCCCCGTTAAAATAATACCTTATAACCTAAATAATTCAAAAATTAATAATATTAATTAATTTAAAATAAGCTTTAATAAGTTTTCCAAAGGCTTATCGAAACTTTTTAAAATTGTTATTTAAGTCCAGTTATAATACGGATTACTTTTAATACCAAACTTTCTTAATTTTACGAAAAATCAAAACCTTACCTTAAATACAACCGCTTAATACCGATTAATAAAAAACTTTTATAATAATAAACTTAATAAAATTAAACCCCGGAATAATAATAATGTAATCGAATTTCCAAAATTTATTAAGAATTTAAGCATATAAATAATTTTTAAAATTATTATCGAAATACCGAAAGAATAAAAAATTATATTAACTTAAAACCTTTTAAAGTTATCTATAAAATTTACAATATTTATACCGGACGTTACATTTTTCGAACAAACCGATTAACCCAAATATAATTTCTTTACCTTTATTATAAATAAACTTTCGTTTATTATAATTTTTCCAAATCCGTTAACTTATTCGGATTTTTGTTTTTTAAAAACCGGAACTATCGATTAAATTAAAGGGATTATTCGATTATATAAAAAATACAAACTTACGGAATTTAAAATATTTATCGAATTATTATTTTGGACCGATAGCAATAATATAAAAAACCGAATTAAAATAATTATTAATAAAGTAACCAAATAAGATAACGTTATTAAAATCGTTTTAAAAACTTTTAAGCTATAAAACTTAAAGCAAATTCGGATTATTAAAAATTAATTAAAAACTTTAACCAAATAAACTAAACGAAATAACCTTAATCAAGTTTACGATTATTACTTAAAACATACCGTTAAGGTAAAAAACGTTTTAAAAAAAATTAGGCAAAAAAAATAATTAATTAACAAAAACGAATATATTAAAAGTTTATTAAAAACATTATTAGCCGGCTATTTTAAAAAAATTATTAACAACTTAAATATATAACTTAAGGATTTATACGCAATAATTTATAATAAAGCTTTTATATTAATTAAAGGTTAAGTTATAAACAAAACAGTACTTTTTAAATATAAAGAACGTAAACGATAATATAAAGGCGTTTATTTCGATATTAAGCAAAAAAATAAAAATCGGCTTTATTTGGCCTAATAGCCCAAATTATAGTAACCAAAAAATCCCCGTCCACGATAATCATTATCGGGTTGGACCGATTAAATATCGGAAATTACGAACGCGTTACAGGATTTAAAAATTAACCAAACCCGATAAATTTAAAACCTTAAAATTTTTAAAAAAAATTAAAAAATTAAAAAATAACCCGGATATGATAATATTACGTTCCGCCTGGACAGGAGGTACCTTAAACATATTATTATAATGCCGACCCGTCGATTAATATAATTAATTTCCAACCGGATAAATTTAATCGATTAATTTTTTACCGTAAATAAGGTAAATACCGAAATCGAAAAGGTTACCGAAACGGTTACCAAAATTGTAATAGACACTTTAATAACTTTAATTAAGATATTTATTAATTTTGCCAAAAACCTGGATATAATATATAAAAATACCGTTTATTTATTAACATAAAAATTACCGAATTAATTTTACTTGCCGACAACGGCTATACCATTTTCCTTAAAGCTCTAAAAAATAAGGCTACCTTAAACATAATTCAATTCCCTTAAATCTTAAAAAGTTAAGCGATCGAATAATAAATCCTAATTTAAAAAAAAATCTTAAAATAAATCCATAATTTATTAACCTTTTTTACCTGATTTAAGGAAAAAATGCGGTATTTTAATCGGCGAAACGATATTTTCCGAAACGTTAACAATTAATTAATTAGCCCTAATCCGGATACTACTAATTAAATTAAACCTTAAAAATATATTATAATCCTACAACCAAATCGACAAAAATCTAATACTAATTAAACCAAAATAACCGAAATTAATATAACCCATTTCGTCAACTATAAAGGAAAATTGTTTTATAAAAAGGTACCTTTACGTAAATAACTTTAAAGCGATTCCGTTAAAAACAAAAATACCCGCTATCTAAAAAAAATCCGAACCTTAAAAATCGACAATTCCGATCAGCCAGCAGTATTTACCAGCGTTATAATAATTAAGCGATCCAGAAATAAAAAAAACAATTTTAAAGGTACAAAAAAAAACAAAACTAAATACGAAATTAACGATAATAACCTAATATTTAAAAAACCTATTTTATAATATAAAAATCGACACTTAAATAAACAATACCTTTCAGATAAATACCAATACGTTTTAAACAAACGATATTACCTAAACGGATAATACCCTTACTTATAAAGGCCTAATCGATAAGTATATAATTAAATTCTAAAAAAAAAAAGATCCGAAAAAACTTTACACGAAAATTTAAAATTAATTAATCCAAATTAATTAAAGTTTGCCCAGATTTTGGAAAAGCTTTTAAAAACTTTATAACTGCTAAAACTTTAAAAGCATTTAATCGCAAAAATACGGAAACGATTAAAATAACCGAAGCTAAAATGTAAAAATCGAAACCTTTAAAAATAAAAAAATTCCTTAAAATTTTTTTTATAAACATCGGTTACAAAACAAAAAATCAAAAAAAGCTAAAGTTTTATTAATCCAATAATATAGCCCAGCTAAATACATTACCCCGTTATTTAAACTAGCAGTCAAAATAAATCATAAAGGCGGCAAAAATTTAATTAATAAAATTATTGATACCGGAACTAAATTTAACGTTATCGTCGCGTCGTACGTTAAACGACATAAACTAACCATAAAATAAATACGCGTATCGTTTATAAGCTTTAACTCTTAAAAAAGAATTCCGTTCGAAGGTATTATTAAGGTATCCGTTTAAC
Organism: Monosporascus sp. CRB-9-2; assembly: GCA_004155915.1. Taxonomy (NCBI): domain Eukaryota; kingdom Fungi; phylum Ascomycota; class Sordariomycetes; order Xylariales; genus Monosporascus; species Monosporascus sp. CRB-9-2. The sequence continues at coordinate 50,792 of QJOA01000060.1, read as the reverse complement.
TAGCTAGCCGATTAATTACTATTCCCTTATTTATCGTTAATAACTATTACGTTATATAATTATTAATACTAAAATTTAACTTTATAACCAAATCGAAAATAACATTAAATATAAACCCGGACATAATAAAAGGAACTTTAAAATTTAGCCCGTTAAAAATTATTATTCCCTTAATCCCTACTAAAAAAGTTACGCGTAATATCCGTATTAATAAAAAGCCTAAAAAAAAATAGCCGGTAAAATAATAAACCGTTTTACTAGCAAAAACAGGCTTACAAACGAAAATACGGACAAATACGCTATAGGCCCTTACGTTTTCTTAATTAATAATATATTGAAATGGGACGGGGAGAATCGGTCCTGATCAGCGCATAATCGAAGAACGTGTTACAAATGAGCCCAGGGTTCAAGAGATAATAAAGGCAACGTAAACTGTATTCTGGTGTTAAAACTAATATAAAAGCAAAATTATAAAAAATAAATAGTAATGTTTTTAAGGTTAAGCTCGGCGAAAAAAACCGCTAAAAATATATAAGGGGTGCTGATTAACCGATTAATTAAGCCATATATCCAACCTTGCATTTTGTTCCATTTTAACCTTTTTTTTACAAAATAAAATTATCCTTAATTTATTTTAAGAAATAATTAAATAAAAATTTAACGTAATTAATTTCCAACTTTATGAAACATATATAAAACTTATTAATTAATTTAGTTAACGTTTACGCAGCTTATTTTCCAGCTTTTTTAACTTAGGACTTCGTCCTTTACGTTTAACCAAATTCTTACGCTATTTAGTTTTCTTTTTTTTTTCTATGCCTTATCCTTCTTTTTTTGCTTAACGATCGAGACCTTATATTTGGGCCAACCAGGTTAACCTTAAGGGAAATATGGCTCCGGTCGTTATGCCATTATTTTATAAATATTTCCTACCTATCTATACGGTATATTATACCGGCCCTTTATTATTGCTTATGCTTACTAATTACTTACGGCCGGTTAAAATTTATATTTCGGTTTAAAAGTAAACTTGAGAAGCTATATCGGTTATGTATATTTAGGACGAATAAATTGTAAGGAAAATATCGGAATTACGGTAACTCGTAAAGTCGACTTCCTAAAATCGTTTTTTTTTTAATTAAGGAAAATTATATTTAATTGTTAATTATTTTTAGAATTTAAAGCTTTATTAATATTTAGCTTTTTACTATTATTACTGGACGGGGACAAAAATTTGCCAGGTTATAATCCTGCAAGCTTTAAAATATTTTCTTATTTTAACGTAAATTTAAAGTACTTTTTAATTATCTTTTCCATATTATTTAACATAACGCTTTTTTTGTATAATATAAACCTATTCCATCGTCCTAAGTTACAAATAATAAAATAAAACGCACAAATAACTTATAAACCGCAAATCCAAGATATATTTTAAAACGGTATAATAACGATCGTTATACGTATAAACGGGTTTCCGAATACTAAATCTTCCCAGGCCTTTCGATATTCTTGCAAAAATAATTTAATACGTTTTTCGGACGGGTAAGTATTAAAAAGCACGATCGTTTTTTTTAATCGGATATGTAACATACTAACCTAATAACTTCTTTTTCTATTACCGACTAATATCTTAAGTTAGATAACGAATTAGATATATTTAAAATTATAAGCCTGAATTATTTTTTTTGTTTTATTGGGGATAATAATAATTTATCTTTTATTAATTATTTTTCCGGTTTCTAAAATAGCGGCCATAATTCCGGATAAAACATTTATAACGATTATTTAAATAATTATTATAATATGTTATAATCGTAGGTATTTTCCATCTTACATAATTATTAAGGTTTGCCATAATCCGGCCAATATTACGTTATTCCAAAGTCCATCGAACCATAAAGAAGGTAAAGTAGTTTTTTATTATGGACGGGTACCACCTTTATTATATAAGGTAATAAAAATAAACCGATTAAAATATAACTCCGGGTTTGGTATTATAAAAGAATAAAGGGTACGGCTTTTATTATGTATTTTGTATAGTACGCGGTTTATATCATCGATGTCCTACATAAGTACATTTACGGATTAACTAAAATCTTCAGAATATGATATATTCAGCTTTTTGGATTTTTCGTTTTCATTTTGCATAATACGCTTTTTGGACGACGACATTATAACTAGTACTGGGCTGATCAGGATATGCAAGTACGATTAAGATAATGTATAATAATTAAAGGTAATAATAATAATAAGTAAAAATAATATATAGTATGCAGGTATATATAGATATAGATATATCTATGTCTAAGTGCAAATATGTGGAAGTATAGGTAGGTTATAGATATCAAGTTATATAAGTGCAGAAATTTGTCAGAGAATGATAACGAATTATGTACGCAATTGATCAGATATATACAGGGCCAGTACACTGAATTTTGTTATAAAAAACGTATACGCCGAGGAAATTCCTGATAATTTTATCCGATATTATATAAAAAGGGATATAATTATCGGTACGTTTCTTTAATTAGTTATGCAGTTATTTCTGCATTTATATTTCTTTTGCAACTTTCTTCCCATAAACCATACCAACTTTTTCCTTCCGATTATATCCATTTTTAAAACCTAATATATACCCAAATATATATATAATTATTCCCGTCGTTTTAATTAATCCATTATAAGTTCCCGCAAATTATCAAACTTACGTAATACCTAAGGTTCTCGTAATAACGTAAACCCAGGTAAACTTATCAACCTTATAAAAAAATCGTTTATTAAAAAATAATCCGGACCAGGTAATAAGTTATCAGGTTCTAATAATGTTAAGCCCGTCGATCGCAAAATTAAGCAAAACATACGTAAGTTTAAATATATCTTTACTTAACGTCGTAAAGTCCTAACTGCATTAAATACGACCATATTTTCCAAACCTATAACTTATCGTATTAATAAAGCTTTAGCTATTAATTAGGGTATTAAGCCTTTATATAACCCTAATAATGTCCGTAAACTTCAAAATCCAATATATCGCCGGGTACCTATTTATAAACTAACTTTTTCCTTCCAATACAGATTCCGTAATACAGTATTTAATCAAGATATTTTGCTACCTAAAATACCGGTTATGAATAATTTACGATTCCTTAAACCTTAACCTTTTTAACATATATTACCGTTAATCGAAATAATAAAAAGTTCAATACTTAACCTAATCCTAAATATTATTAAGCAGATAACCGGTAGCTACCGATTAATCTCGGTCATACCTTTACCTTCTAAAATATTCTAACCTCGTAACATTATTTCGGGATCTTTATTAACGGCATTAACTATTTTAACAGGTTCGCGTATTATTAATCGGCTTTTTAAGCCATTCTTAAACATTAAAATATTATATTTTCCTAACCTTTAAATCGAGCGTTAACGGAAATTAACTTAGTTTTAAAATAACTAAAATATTATATATTACGTAACGCTTAAATATATTAAAGTAAATACTTTTTATCCTTTATAACATTCTTAACAAATTCTTATTAATTAATACAAAATGTTCGAAGTTATATCCATTAGCTTGGTCGGCGGTTTAGTTACCGGTCGGTACATACAATAGCGAATCGAAGGCGAAAATTTCTGGATAACTACAAATACTTAATTTAATATAATCGCTATATTTCAAAACGAAAGTAAAAAGTTACCGTCTTATTTTATATATATCGAAATATTTCGGGCCGGATTTATAGATTTTTTTATATCTTTATTTATCAAAAACTTTTGGTATATTACCGGTTTATTTATTTAAATTTTCGGGGTATTTAATATTATCCCGTACGAACTATATAAGTAACGATATAAAATATTAAAGTAACCCGATTAATATAGCATATACCTATTTTTTAAATATTAATTAATTCCGGAATTCCATAAAGGATTTTATAACAATTATATCGGGTTTATCGAAAATTATAATTACAGCTTCCGGAATAATCGGTTCGAAAATTTTAAAGTAAACTATAAACGGTTATTATAGATTAAAAAGAATATTTATAACGATACCTATCCGATTATAAAAATATTCGATAAAAATTAATTTCGGAATAAAATTAAAAAATATATTTCGGATTTTTAATACCGGGCGAATATAATTAAACGTATTAATTATAAATAAAGTATGGTAGGTATCGTATAAGATAGTAATAAGTAAGGTAATAATAAAACGTAATAAGGTTCCTATATTTTAATTTTTTATAATTAATTACGTTAATTTTTTCAGTTTTTTTAATCCGTTTATTTCCGGTATATCATTATTATCCACAATTACGTAACCTTTAAATTAACCATTAAATATTTATACTTTAATATTTATTTTTACAGATTTTAAAGTTTTAAGCTATCAATTTTTTAATAATTTAATATTAATAATATTAAAAATATCCGATATTTTATCGTAAGGTTAATCGATAAACGGTTTTATTTAATCGTTTTTTTATAAATTAATCGGCTTTTAATATTCTTTTTTATCTTTCATAAATTATTTTAATTTATTAATAAGGAAAATCCTTTATAATTTCGTTTTATTAATTTTTTTTAAGTAATAAATATTTAAACCAATAATATTATTAATTAAGTACGGGCTAATCCAACAATACTTAAACTTTATATCTTTAAATATATTTATATATCGGGACGTATCGTATAATAATACCAGGTCGTTTATTTCCAAAAATTTATTTTTTATCTTATTCCTATTTTTTTAGTTTATTAATTTAGCAACCTTATAACGTTAATTAACAATAATTTTAATAACCTTGATTACGTCCTTAGCTTTTCTTTCCAAAAATCGAATCCTTTAAGTAATTAAATCTTTTTTTGGGATATTGAAATTTTATATTATAATTTTCTATATCGGCAAAATTATTTTAATCGGTAAAAGCGCTTTTTATCCGTATAGCAATTTATACAGGTTTAGGCCGTAACTTTTCATAATGGTATTATCGGCGAAGACCATCTTAGGCAAAAATTTAACCCATTCTTTGCCGGTATTATTCGTCGTTTTTATTAAGGCTTTAACGATCGGGACGTATTTTTTTTTAATTAGGCCTTATCGTTATATAGCATACGTAGCTCCGATCTTTCGCTAAATCCCGAATATATTGTAAGTTTTAATTATTTCGCTTTTGTTTTTAAAATTACTATTTATTTTAATCTTAATCGGGATACCGTATCGGTAAAAAATATATTTATCCAAAAACTTTTTAATCGTTGTTAACGTAATAAAACGTAAAGCTTTAACTTTTAAATAATCGGATAATTTATATTTCGTTTCGACCGTAACCTTATAACCGTTATCGTTAGGCATAAATTAAATATCGATTACCTAAATAATAATTATGTTAATAGGTTACGAAAAGCCGTAACTTTTTTCGAACCGTTAATTAGTTACTTTTTAACATTTTATATATACCCGTATTATTTTCCGAATATGGCCAAATAATTTGCGTTAGTAATAAAAAGTTGCTATACGATAATAGGTTAGATTTTGTCCTTTATAGCTATAATTTTTATAACATTACCTAATTACCGCAAATTGTTTTCGTTTAATATCGATAACTTTACGGTTATCGTATCGCTTATTTACCTTATGCCATAAAATACCGTCCTAAATATAATATTTTAACGCCTCGGTTTTAAAAACGGCTTTTTTTTTTATTAAAACTTTACGTAACCGATTAAAAAGGTTTAATGTCGTAAAAAACCTAACGTATTTTTACGACTTCTTAAATTAATTCCTAATAAAAAATCCTTATTTATCCGTTTTAATAAAAATTAAGGTTATACCGGTTAAAATAAGGTTAAACCGAATAACGTTTAGCTGGATATTAATAAAGTTATCGACTTTTCCCTTCCATTAATTATTTAGCGCGTTAAAGGTTCCAGGTAACTTTCGGAACAAACTATCGGCGGCTAAATTTTTTTTGCTAAAAATATACTTAATTTCGAAATCGAATATTTTTATTTAAGTAATTTAACGGGTAAATACGGTTTTAAGTAAAAAGCTTAAGGAATTATTAATTTAAGTTATTAATACCTTAACGTTAATTTTAATATAAATCGGATTCCGTAAATATAATTTCGGAATTTTTTTAAAATTTTAAAAATAACTTAATATTTTAGCTTGTTAATATCGTAATTTAACTTAATACTCTTTTAAATACTATTTTTAAAACGTACGGAATGTTTAATATTATTAATTATTTAATTAAAAATATTTCCAAAGTTATTTTTGCTTATATTTATTTTTATAATAATTTTGCTTATAGTAAAATTATAATCCAGAATAATTAAAATTAGGGTAATAATAATCGCTTTTTTTATATTCTTTATAATACGGTTTTAATTAAGTCCTTAAACAAAAGGTTAATTTTTCCGGAATAAACGTATAAAAGATTCGGTTTTGATAATAAAGTATATAATAAAAATCCGGTAATAAATAACGATACTTAGGAAAGCTTTAACCTTTAAAACGTTTTTATATAACGAAATTTTTAGAATTTTTTTTACCTTAATTATATCCGGTTGCCGTTTATTCGTTCCGTAAAAAAATCCGATTATAATAATTATTTCCTGGTATTATTAAGATTTTTTTATATTAATCGATATATTAACAAATTCGTAGTTAATAAAGGTTTTGTTTATATTAACGATATGTTCGTATATAAATCGCCGAATTCCGGGAAAGATTTTTTCGTTATTATATCTTATTTTTGGGCCTTTAATACCGACGTCGTCGACAAATGGCCGGGTAATATTAAGTATTAAATCGTTAAAAATCTTTCTTATTACGCGGCAAAAATAAGTTATAAAGTTGGTAAATCCTATAAATATATTAATATATTTAAAAAGTTTTAAAAGTATTGCAAAAATAATAAAATCTTTGTTAGCAGGGGTTAATATAACCTGATCGTAACCGGAAAAAAAGTTTATTAAGGTAATTAACGAATATATGGCAAAATTCGTAGAGAATTTGTTGTAATTTTTTAACATAAAGGTATTTCGTAAAGTAATAACGTTTAATTTGGTAGCAAAATTAATTAATTATAAGTTACCGTCTTTTTTTTCGATAAAGAATTAAATATTTTTATATGCGGTATAAAATTATTCGAGTATCTTTCGTTAAATATATATTTGTAACATTTTAATTAATTTGTTTTTAAAGTTAATCGGTATTATTATGTTTTTGGTTTGCTATATTTTATAAGGGATTATCCGGATTTTATAATTTAACGCGATATTCGATTTAATTTTGCTATAATTTTGTTAATTTTAGGCTAAGGTAGCCTTTTTGTAAAAAAGCATTTTTTTAAATAAGGCTTTTTTAATACGGTTAAACTTATTACTAAGTTAATTAAAAATAACCTTAATTTTTTCTTTTATAAGTCAGGTATTTCGTAATATGGTAATAAATTTAAAAAATAAAGTAATTAATAATATACCAAATTTATTAAGTTTTTTTTGATTTTAATTAATAACTTTTTAAACCTTTTTAAATTCCTTAATTTTTTAATCTAGGTTTTCGGGTAATATTAATCCGTTTGGTGGCATATTATCGACTAGGATCATTTTTTTCCATTTCGGCTTATATATCGTATTAATTTATACGGTTCGATTATTATTAATCTTTTATTATATTTTGTTTTATAATATTTTATATAAGGCGTATGCAAGTTTTTTATCGTTAAATTGGCCTAGGATAATATTTCCGGATTCCAGCTTATTATTTATAACTTTTTAAATTATTTTAAGGTTTTAATTAGTATATATGTTATTAATCGAAAAAACGTAAGGGTTTGTAACATATTCGTCCGTATTTTTGCTTATAAGCCTGCTTTTGCCAGTAAAACGGCTTATTGTTTTACCGGCTGCTCTTTTTTAAGCTTTTTATTAATACGGATATTGCGCGTAACTTTTTTAGCAAAAATTAAAAGGATAATGATCTTTAACGGGCTAAACTTTAAAGTTCTTTTTATTACGTCCGGGTTCATATTTAACGTTATCTTCGATTTAGTTATAAAGTTAAGTCCCAGTATTAGTAGTTACGTAGCGTAATGGTTATTAATGATAAATAAAAGAATAGTGATTAATCGGCTAACTAATTAGATGGGTGCTTCGATAATGCCTTTGAATAAAGTTTTTTTTTGAGAATTAAAGCTTATAAACAATATGCGTATTTGTTTTATGGCTAATCTATGTCGTTTAACGTACGACGTAACGATAACGCTAGATTTAATTCCGGTGTTGATAATTTTATTAATTAAATTTTCGCCACCTTTATAACTTACTTTAACTGTTAGTTTAAATAGCGGGGTAATATATTTAACTAGGTTATATTGTTAAATTGATAAAACTTTAGCTTTTTTTTAACTTTTTGCTTTATAACCGATATTTATGGTAAAAATTTTAAGGGGTTTTTTTATTTTTAAAAGTTCCGATTTTCGTATTTCAGCTTCGGTTATCTTAATTATTTCCGTATTTTTGCGATTAAGTACTTCTAGAGTTTTAGTAGCTATAAAGTTTTTGAAAGCTTTTCCGAAATCTGGGCAAATTTCGATTAATTCGAACCAAATAATTTTAAATTTTCGCTTAAAGTTTTTTCGGATTTTCTTTTCCCAGAATTTAATTATATACTTATCGATTAGGCCTTCGTAAGTAAGGGTATTATCCGTTTAAATAATATCGTTTGTTTAAGAAATATTAGCATTTATCCGAAAGGTATTATTTATTTAAATGCCGATTTTTATATTATGAAATATAAATTTTTTAAATATTAGGTTATTATCGTTAGTTTCGTATTTAATTTTATTCCTTTTTATGCCTTTAATGTTATTTTTTTTATCTCTGAATTATTTGGTTATTATAACGTTAATAAGTATTATTGGCTAATTGGAGTTATCGATTTTTAAGGCTCGGATTTTTTCTAAATGGCGGGTACTTTTGTTTTCGATGGGGTTGCTTTAAAGCTAATTACGTAAAAGTACCTTTTTATAAAACGGTTTTCCTTTATGGTCGACGAAATAGGTTATGTTAATTTCGGTTACCCTGTTCTAATTAATATCGGAATTCTATCGATTTGGTTATAGGATCGTAATATATTTTTAAGGTTTAATTTAATTGGTAATATCCGGATTAAGGTTAGTTAATTAATTATTAACGCCCCGGAAAATGTCGTTTCGCCGATTAAAATATTATATTTTTTCCTTAAATCGGGTAAAAAAGGCTGGTAAATTATGGATTTATTTTAAGATTTTTTTTTAAATTAAAATTTGTTATTTAATCGCTTAACTTTTTAAAATTTAAGGGAATTAAATTATATTTAAGGTAGCCTTATTCTTTAAGGTTTTAAAGAAAATGGTATAACTGTTATTAGCAAATAAGATTAATCCGATGATTTTTATATTAATAAATAAGTAACATTTTTGCATATTATATCCAGGTTTTTAGCAGAATTAATAAATACTTTAATTAAAGTTATTAAAGCGTTTATTACGACCTTAGTAACTGCTTCGGTAACTTTTTCGATTTCGGTATTTATATCGTTTACGGTAAAGATTTAATCGATTAAATTTATCCGGTTAGAGATTAATTATATTAATTAACGGGTCGGCATTATAATGGCATATCCAAGATATCTCCTATCCTAACGAAGCGTAATATTATAATATCCGGGTTACTTTTCGATTTTTTATTTCCTTTTTAAAAGCTTCGAAATTTTAGATTTATTAAATTTGGTTAATTTTTAAATTTTGTAGCGCGTTTGTAATTTCCGATACCTGATTAATCCGGCTTAATAATAATTATCGTAAACGGGAATTTCCTGGTTGTGGTTATTTAGGTTGGTAGGCCGAATAAAGCCGATCCTTATTTTCTTACTTAATATTAAAACGGACGCCTTTATATTATCGCTTATGTTCTTTATATTTAAAAAATATAACTTTATTTATGGCCTAACTTTTAATTAATGTGGAAATTTTATCGTAAATTATTACGTATAAGTTCTTAAGCTGCATATTTGAATTATTAATAATTTTTTCGAAATAGCCGGTTAATAATTTTTTTAATAAGTTTTTAATATATTCGTTTTTATTAATTAATTACTTTTTTTGCTTAATTTTTTTTAAAATGTTTTTTATTTTAACGGCATGTTTTAGGCAGTAATCGTAAACTTGATTAAAGTTATTCCGTTAAGTTTATTTAGTTAAAATTTTTAATTAATTTTTAATAGTTTAAATTTGCTTTAGGTTTTATAGTTTAAAAGTTTTTAAAACAATTTTGATTACGTTATTTTATTTGGTTATTTTATTAATAACTGCTTTAATTCGGTTTTTTATATTATTGCTATCGGTTCAGAATAATAATTCGGTAAATATTTTAAATTTTATATGTTTGTATTTTTTGTATAATTAAGTAATTTTTTTAACTTAATCGGTAATTCCGGTTTTTAAAAAGTAAAGGTCCGGATAAGTTAACGGATTTAAAAAAATTATAATAAACGAAAACCTGTCCATAATAAAGGTAAGGAAACCGTATTCGGATTAATCGGTTTGTTTAAAAAATATAACGTTCGGTATAAATATTGTAAATCTTATAAATAATTTTAAAAAATTTTGGGTTAATATAATCTTTCGTCCTTTCGGTATTTTGATAATAATTCCAGGAATTATTTATATGCTTAAATCCTTAAAAAATTTTAAAAATCCGATCGAATTGTTATTATTCCGGGGTTTAACTTTATTAAGTTTATTATCGTAAAAGTTTTTTATTAATCGGTATTAGGCGGTCGTATTTAAAATAAGGTTTTAATTTTTCGTAAAATTAAGGAAGTTTAATATTGGAAATAATCCATATTATAATTAAACTTAAGTAATAATTTTAAAAAATTTCGATAAGCTTTTAAAAAATTTATTAAAGCTTATTTTAAATTAATTAATATTATTAATTTTTAAATTATTTGGGTTATAAGGTATTATTCTAACGGGGGTATATTTAGGCATAAGGTAAATAATTATCCATAATAATTATTTTAAATACATTTTTTTTTATCGAACTTAAAAAGTAAATAACCTTTTTTTTTTATTAATCGTTTAAATAATTTTATTTTAATTAATATTACGGCGTTAGTTATTTAACCGTACCTTTTTTAATTTATTAATTAATATTTTTATTACTAATTTAAACGTTATAATATTTAAATTTAATAAAAAAAATAAATCCTAAATAATATCGCTTAATAATAATTAAATAAGATATTACCCGATTAACGCCAGAAAGGTTTAAAATATATCGCGTAACGTTTTTTTTTTAATTCCTGTATTATATTAAAAAACGTTATTTTTTTTTCGGTACTTTCTTTTTTTATGCAAAATAAATAACTTTATAACCCTATTTTTTTTTCTGTTCGTATTCGTTATCCTATCCATATCGTTAATCTTGTCATTACTGTACTTATTTTGATCAGTTTAAATCCTAATAACCACGTCGTTAGTAACGTAATTTTGGCTTTTTTAACCCTTATTAATCAAATTTATAATTTATCTTGTTACATAATTTTCCTATTAATACGTATGATATTCTAAATTATATAATCGGTTTAGAATTTGGGTAATCAGGCCAGGTTCCGATACCGGTTGCCGTCCGCGCTTATACTCCTTTGCCGTCTTCCGAATAAAGCTATATTTTTAGGTAAGGCATCGTACTTAGATAGTCCAACAGCTTTCTTACTGATCGGAAAGGGGTCGCATCGTTATCGTAGTTGTCAGTCGTCTACCGCAAATCGCTATCAGGTCTGCATAGTCGTAATTATAATCATAGTCGTAGTCGCGCTTCTGATCAGGACCTCATCCCTTCCAATTATTAATCGAAAGATCGAGAGTTCGATCCTCTCCTTAACAGCCAGATAAAATGGGACGGGAAGAATCGGTCCTAATCAGCGCATAATCGAAGAGCGTATCACGAATAAGCCCAGGGTTTAAAAAATAATGAAGGCAACGCAAACTGTATTCTAATGTTAAAACCAGTATAAAAGCAAAACTATGAAAGATAAATGGTAATGTTCTCAGGGTTAAGCCCGGCGAAAAAAACCGCTAGAAATACATAGGGGGTGCTAACTAACCGATTAATCAAGCCATATATCCGACCCTGCACCCTGCTCCATTTCAATATATATTAATTAAAACCCTAAAATAATTTAAAAAGTTATAAATAATAAACTAAAACCCGGAAATATTATCTTAAGTTAATTTAACGATAAAAAACTTATACATACCTTATATAAAATATTATAAAACGAAATATAGCAAAAATTTAATAATAATCAAACCGTACAAATTAATACAATATATAAGCCGAAATGGAAAAAGGTAATCCTAATCGATAATATGCTACCAAACGGATTAATATTACCCGAAAACCTAGATTAAAAAACTAAAAAGCTTAAAAAAACCCAGAAAGTTATTAATTAAAATAAAAAAAAACCTAATAAACCTAATACATCATTAACTGCCTTATTTCCTAAATTTATCATTATATTACAAAATACCCGACTTATAAAGGAAAAAATTAAAATTATTTTTAATTAACTTAATAATAAATTTAACCGTATTAAAAAGGCCTTATTTAAAAAAATACTTTTTCGCAAAAAGGCTACCTTAACCTAAAATTAACAAAATTATAGCAAAATTAAATCGAATATCGCGCCAAATTATAAAATCCGGATAATCCCTTATAAAACATAGCAAACTAAAGGTATAATAATACTTGCTAACCTTAAAAATAAATTAATCGAAATATTACGAATACGTATTTAACAAAGAATACTTAAATAATCTTATACCGCGTACAAAAATACCTGGTTCCTTATCGAAAAAAAAGATGGTAATTTATAATTAATTAATTTTGTTACCAAATTAAACGTTATTATTTTACAAAATGCTTTTATGCTAAAAAATTACGACAAATTTTTCGCAAATTTTGCTATATATTTATTAATTACCTTAATAAACTTTTTTTCCGGTTACGATCAGGTTATATTAACCCTTATTAATAAAGATTTTATTACTTTTGCGATACTTTTAAAACTTTTTAAATATACTAATATATTTATAAAATTTACCAACTTTATAATTTATTTTTACCGCGTAATAAAAAGAATTTTTAACGATTTAATGCCCGATATTACCCAGCTATTTGTCGACGACGTCGGTATTAAAAACCTAAAAACAAGATATAACGACGAAAAGATCTTTTCCAGAATTCGGCGATTTATATATAAGCATATCGTTAACATAAATAAAACCTTTATTAATTACGAATTTATTAATATATCGATTAATATAAAAAAGTTTTAATAATACCAAAAAATAATTATTATAATCAGATTTTTTTACAAAACGAATAAACGGTAACCGGATATAACTAAAGTAAAAAAAATCCTAAAAATTTTGCTATACAAAAACGTTTCGGAAATTAAAGTTTTCTTAGGTATCGTTATTTATTACCGGATTTTTATTATATATTTCGCTATTAAAACCAAACCCTTTATACGTTTACTTCGAAAAAATTAACCTTTTGTTTAAAAATTTAATTAAAATTATATTATAAAAAATATAAAAAAAACGATTATTATTACCCTAACCTTAATTATTCTAAATTACAGTTTTATTACAGGTAAAATTATTATAAAAATAAACGTAAGCAAAAACGGTTTTAAAAATATTTTTGGTTAAATAATTAATAATATCGAATATTTTATGCGCTTTAAAAATGGCACTTAAAAAGGCGTTAAGTTAAATTACGATATTAACAAATTAAAATATCAAATTATTTTTAAAATCTTACGGAAATTCCGATCTCATATTTACGGAATCCAATTTATATTAAAAACCGACGTTAAAATATTAATAGCTTAAATTAATAATTTTTTAAATTCTTTGCTTAAAATTATGCTTACTTATTAAATTGCTTAAATAAAGATATTCGATTTCGAAATTAAACATATTCCTAGTAAAAAAAATTTAACCGTTAATAATTTATCCCGAAAGCTACCTAAAATTTTTAATGCGTTAAACGATTAATGGGAAAAAAAAGTTAATAATTTTATTAATATTTAGCTAAATATTATTCGGCTTAATCTTATTTTAATCGGTATAGCCTTAATTTTTATTAAAACGGATAAATAAGGATTTTTTATTAAGAACTAATTTAAAAAGTTACAAAAGTACGTTAAATTCCTTACGATACTAAACCTTCTTAATCGGTTACGTAAAACCTTAATAAAAAAAAACCGTTTTTAAAATCGAAATATTAAAATTTAATATTTAGAACGGTATTTTATAACGTAAAACGAATAAGCGATACGGTAACCATAAAATTATCGACATTAAACGAAAGCAATTTACGGTAATTAAATAATATTATAAAAATTATAATTATAAAGGACGAAACTTAACTTATTATCGTATAGTAACTTTTTATTATTAGTACGGATTATTTAATTATATTCGGGAAACAATACGGATATATATAAAATATTAAAAAACAATTAACTAACGGTTCGAAAAAAATTACGGCTTTTCGCAACTTATTAACATAATTATTATTTGAGTAATCGATATTCAATTTATACCTAATAATAACGGTTATAAAGTTACGGTCAAAACGAGGTATAAATTATTCGATTATTTAAAAGTTAAAGCCTTACGTTTTATTACGTTAATAACAATTAAAAAGTTTTTGGATAAATATATCTTTTACCGATACGGTATCCCGATTAAAATTAAAATAAATAGTAACTTTAAAAATAAGGGCGAAATAATTAAAACCTATAATATATTCGGGATTTAACGAAAGGTCGGAATTACGTATACCACCTGGCGATAAGGCCTAATTAAAAAAAATACGTCCTAATCGTTAAAGCTTTAATAAAAGCGATAAATAATACCGGTAAAGGATAGGTTAAACTTTTACCTAAAATGGTCTTCGCCGACAATATTATTATAAAAAGTTACGGCCTAAACCTACATAAATTGCTATACGGACAAAAAACGCTTTTACCGATCGAAATAGTTTTGCCGATATAAAAAATTATAATATAAAATCTTAATACCCCGAAAAAAGATTTAATTATTTAAAGAATTCGGCTTTTAAAAAAAAACTAAGAACGTAATTAAGGTTACCAAAATTATTATTAATCAGTATCGTAAAGTTACCAAATTAATAAATTAAAAAAATAGGAATAAAATAAAAAATAAACCTTTAAAAATGGATAATCTGGTATTATTATACGATACGCTTCGATATATAAATATATTTAAAGATATAAAGTTTAAATATCGCTAAATTAGCCCGTACTTAATTAATAATATTATTAATTTAAATATTTATTATTTAAAAAAAATTAATGAAACGAAATTATAAAAAAAATTTTTTATTAATAAATTAAAACAATTTATAAAAAACAAAAAAAAAATATTAAAACCCGATTAATTTATAAAAAAATAATTAAACGAAACCGTTTACTTATTAACTTTACGATAAAATATTGAATACCTTTAATATTATTAATATTAAACCATTAAAAAATTGGCAACTTAAAATTTCAGAATTTATAAAAATAAATATTAAAATATAAATACTTAATAGTCGATTCGAAAATTACGTAATTGTAAATAATAATAATATACCGGAAACGAAGGGATTTAAAAAACGGAAAAAATTAACGCAATTAATTACGAAAAACTAAAATATAAAAGCTTTATTACGCCTTATTATTACCCTGCCTATTATTATGTTATACGATATTTACCATATTTTACTTATAATTAATAGATTTAATTATATTTACCTAATATTAAAAATCCAAAATATACTTTTTAATTTTATTCCGAAATTAATTTTTATTAAACGTTTTCATAATCGGGCAGGTATCGTTACGAATATTTTTTTTAATTTATAATAACCATTTATAACTCGCCTTAAAATTTTCGAACCGATTATTCCGGAAAATATAATTATAACTTTCGATAAACCCGACGTAATTATTACAGGATCCTTTATAAAATCCCGGAATTAATTAATACCTAAAAAATAAATACATACCGTATTAATCGGGCTACTTTAATATTTAATGTTATCGTTTATACAACTTATACGGAATAATATTAAATACCCCGAAAACTTAAATAAATAAACCGATAATATACCGAAAGTTTTTGGCAAATAAAAACATAAAAAGATTTATAAACCCGGCCCGAAACATCTTAACGTATACAAAATAAAACGGTAACTTTTTACTTTCGTTTTAAAATATAACGATTATATTAAATTAAGTATTTACGATTACCCAAAAATTTTCGTTTTCGATTCGTTATTGCATATACCGACCGGTAATTAAACCGCCGACCAAGCTAATAAATATAATCCCGAATATTTTGTATTAATTAATAAAAATTCGTTAAAAATATTATAAAAAATAAAAAATATTTACTTTAATATACTTAAACGTTACGTAATATATAATATTCTAATTATTTTAAAATTAAGTTAACTTCCGTTAACGCCCGATTTAAAGGTTAAAAAGGCGTAATATTTTAATACTTAAAAATAATTTAGGGAGCCGATTAATAATACGCAAACTTACTGGAATAATCGATGCCGTTAATAAAAACCCCGAAACTGTATTACGAAGTTAAAACATTTTAAAAAATAAAGGTATAACCGATATAAATCGGCGGCTACCGGTTATCTGCTTAATAATACCTAGAATTAAGCTAGGTATTAAACTTTTTACTACTTCGATTAACGGTAATATATATTAAAAAGGTTAAGGTTTATAAAGCCGTAAATTATTTATAACCGGTATTTTAAGTAACAGGGTATTTTAATCGAATATTATATTACGGAATTTATATTAAAAGGAAAAGGTTAATTCGTAAATAAGTATCCGACAATATATTAAATTTTAAAATTTACAAATATTACCCGGGTTATATAAAAACTTAATACCCCAATTAATAATTAAGGTTTTATCGGTACGATAAATTATAAGTTTAAAAAATATAATTATATTTAATATAATTAAAACTTTACGACGTTAAATAAAGATATATTCGAACTTACGTATATTTTGCTTAACCTTACGATCGACGGGCTTAACATTACCAAAACCTAATAATTTGTTATCTAGTCCGGATTGCTTTTTAATAAATAACTTTTTTATAAAATTAATAAATTTACTTAAGTTTATATTTTTACGAAAATTTTAGGTACTACGTAAGTTTAATAACTTGCGGGAACTTATAATAAATTAATTAAAACGACGGAAATAATTATATATATATTTAAATATATATTAAATTTTAAAAATAAATATAATCGGAAAGGAAAAGTTGATATAATTTATAAAAGAAAAGTTATAAAAAAAGTATAAGTATAAAAATAACTGCATAATTAATTAAAGAAATATACCGACAACTATATCCCTTTTTATATAACATCGGATAAAATTATCAAAAAAATTTTTAACGTATACGTTTTTTATGAAAAAATTTAATATACTGGCCCTATATATACCTAATCAGTTACGCATATAATTCGCTGTCATTTTTTAACGAATTCCTATATTTATATAATTTAACATTTATAACCTACCTATATTTCCATATACTTGCACCTAAATATAAATATATTTATATCTATATATACCTATATACCATATATTACCTTTACTTATTATTATTATTACCTTTAATTATTATATATCGTTTTAATCGTACTTACATATCTTAATTAATCCAGTATTAATTATAATATCGTCGTTTAAAAAGCGTACTATATAAAGTAAAAACGAAAAATTTAAAAAATTAAATATATTATATTTTAAAGATCTTAATTAATTTGCTAATATACCTATATAAAATATCGATAATATAAACCGCGTATTATATAAAATGCATAATAAAAGCCGTACCCCCTATTCCTTTATAATACTAAACCCGGAGTTATACTTTAATCGGTTTATTTTTATTACTTTATATAATAAAGGTAATATTTATTTATAACGAAAAACTATTTCACCTCCTTTATAATCCGATAAACTTTAAAATAACATAATATCGGCCGGATTATAATAAACTTTAATAATTATATAAAATGGAAAGTACTTACGTTTATAACATATTATAGCAATTATTTAAATAATCATCATAAATATTTTATCCGGAATTATAGCCGTTATTCCAAAAGCCGAAAAAATAATTAACAAAAGTTAGGCTATTACCATCCTTAATAAAATAAAAAAAGCAATCCGGGTTTATAATCGTAAATATATTTAATCCGTTATTTAGTTTAAGATATTAATTGGTAATAAAAAAAAAGGTTATTAGGTTAATATATTACATATCCGATTCAAAAAAACGATTATGCTTTTTGATACTTATCCGTCCGAAAAACGTACTAAGTTATTTTTGCAGAAATATCGAAAGGCCTGGGAAAATTTAACATTCGGAAACCCGCTTATACGTATAACGATCGCTAATATACCGTCCTAGAATATATTTTGGACTTATGGTTTATGGGTTACTTATATGTTTTATTTTATTATTCGTAACTTAAAACGATAAAGTAAATTTGTATTATACGAAAAAGGCGTTATATTAAATAGTATAAAAAAAACGATTAAAAGGTACCTTAAACTTACGTTAAAATAAAAAAATATCTTAAAGCCCGTAAAATTATGGCTTAATAAATTTTTATTCCCGTTTAACGATAATAATAAAAAGCTAAATATTAGTAAAGCTTTAAGTTCTAAAAATAATTAATAATTAAACATAATTTCCTTTAATTAAAAAAAAACGATTTTAAGGAGTTAACTTTATAAGTTACCGTAATTCCGATACCTCCCCCATAGTTTACTTATCTTAAATATATATAACCGACGTAACCCCCTAAACCTACCTTCGAGCTAAAATATAAATTTCGACTAGCTGTAAGTAATTAGTGAGCATAAGTAATAATAAAAGGCCGGTATAATATACCGTACAGATAAATAGAAAATACTTATAAGATAATAATATAACGACTAAAGCTATATTTCCCTTAAAATTAACCTGGCTGGCCCAAGTATAAAGTTTCGATCGTTAAGCAGAAAAAGGAGAATAAGGCATAAAAGGAAAAAAAAAAAATTAAGTAACGTAAAAATTTGATTAAACGTAAAAAACGAAATCCTAAATTAAAAAAGCTGGAAAATAAGCCGCGTAAGTAATAACTAAATTAATTAATAAGTTTTATATATATTTTATAAAGTTAAAAATTAATTACGTTAAGTTTTTATTTAATTGTTTCTTAAAATAAATTAAAAATAATTTTATTTTATAAAAGGAAAGTTAAAATAAAGCAAGGTATAAAGTTGGATATATGGCTTAACTAATTAGTTAGTTAGCACCCCTTATATATTTCTAACGGTCCTTTTCGCCGGGCTTAACCCCGAAAACATTATTATTTATTATTTATAATTTTGCTTTTATACTGGTCTTAACACCAGAATACAGTTTATATTGCCTTCATTATCTCTTAAACCCTGGGCTTACTCGTAACACGCTTTTCGATTATGCACTGATCAGGACCGATTCTCCCCGTTCCATTTCAATACGTTTAGCAAAAAAGTTTTTATTAATTTTAATTAAGACAATATATTAATATTGAATTATTTAAATTTGTTATTACGAACTGCCAAAAAGTATTACGTTCGCTTATATGTTACGCTTGCTTATATAGCTCGTTACGGTTTTATACTTTTAATTAAGTTTATAACATTATTATATTTTAAATAATATTTATATTATAGAAATTATTATCGATTGTAAATGTTTAAAAACGTTAAACGATTTAAATTATACAGATCTTTAAAAAATAAACACCGGTTATAAACGATATTTATTTTCCGGTTGCAAAAACCTATTATTTAATAATTTATATTTCTTATTTCGTTAATTCTATAATTATATTTTATTTTATTAATACGTTTAAATTAAATCAGAATTGCATTTAAAAGTTATTAAAGTTTAAAAAATATTTTTATTAACGTTTTATAAATTATATATATATTACTAAACTTTTTAAATAATCATTTCAATTATATTTCGATATCACTATTAATAAAATAAATATCAAAAATTCTATAATAATAAATAAGTTACGTTTTTAAATATATTTTAATAAACTTTTTATTATTATTGTCGTTTAAGATTAAAACGTAATCGAAAATTTATTTAATAATATTTATCAATAATTTACTAATTAATATAAAACTTTAAAACGTAATACACATAATCAAATTTAACTTAAAAAAGTATATACCGCAATTAATATAAATTATATCGTCTGATAGTTTAATAATATTTATTCTTTTGTTTAATTTTTAACTTTTCATAAACTTATTAAATTTTATTGTATTAAATAATAATAATATCATTTTGATAATTATATCTATTAAATCTTCAAAAAAGACATTTATATGTAAATAAATAAAAAAATATCATTAATGTACCGATTATATCTTTAATTAATTAATAAACAAAAAGAATTTAAACGTATAAAATAAAATAAAGTTTATATATTTAATAACTTTTTATATTTTTGTCAAAGTATTTTTAATATAATTTTTTCTAAAACATTCGTTTCGATTTTGGTATTTTTAACGTTATTTTGATATCGGAATATGGTTGCGGATTAAAAAAAGTCTTTTAAGATTGGGAATACCTTTTATACCTTTTCGGGTTAATAAAGTGTTGTTTCTTTACTTTACATCTTTTTTAAAAGTTTTATAATAAGCTTTATAATACGTAAATAATATACGAGAAATTTTCAATAAAAGTTTGCAAACTTTAAAAAAATCTGGATATTTCGAATTAATTTCGGTTCTAGTTATGCTTTAGTAGCGTTAACCTGTTAACGGTTTATTTCCAATTTTTAATATTAATTACGAATTTTAAAAACTTTAATTTCTTTTTTTTTTAAATTTGCATTTAAATGCTTTTATAAATAGTTAGTATTATAAGAATTATTTATAGTTTAATTAAAGATATTTTATATGCTCTTTTTCGTTATCCGAGTAAATTACTCTATTATCCAAATATTATATATATATATAATGTTTATTAGTTTAGTTAATCCTTTATATATATAATTTTAAAACGTAATTGGCATATTAATAAAGTTAAACGGTATAAGGGTATAGTCGAACTGGCCGTAACGCTTTCGAAAGGCGGTTTTTTATTTGTTATTTTTCTTAATCCGAACATAATATTACGTATTTTTAAGGTCGATTTTCGAAAATATTTTAGCAGTTTTTACATGGCTTATAATTTCCGAGATTTGAAGATAAAAGCTACCAGTTTTTTATTATCACCCGGTTTAGTTTTTTATAATCGACGTATAATTAGAAATTGTTATCTTTAGGTAACGTGCCACATATATAAGCGAAAGACATATATAAGCGAACCGCTTTTTGGCACTTCCCAGTAATGTACCCAAGTAACTGAATTATACCACCTTAAATTAAGTCAAATTAATTAAATATATTTTTACTAACTATATCTACATCTTTTCGACGCGTGCACATATTATATTAAGGCTTATTGCGAACGTTATATGATTATTTCTCCTTATTAACCCGCCCGTAACTTACTTACTTTAATAATTGTTTGTAGCAATTTTTGCCATAACCTTTTTGCTGGTTAAAAGAACTTATTTATTTTATATAGCCGGTATTTATTTCTTTTAAGAAACCTTTATTTTCATCGTATAATTGCGTAAGTTTCCAATTATTACAAAATGTCGGCAATTGGTGCTTTCAGGTGCTACCGGCTGGTGAGCTTTGTTCAGGCTAGGCAGCAGAATGCTGCCTGGGACGGCCTTTGTCCATTGATAATCCTTTGTTACCTAATCGTGTATGTAAGGGCGATTACTTAGGGATTAGATTAGTCCTTTCCTAAAACTTAAAGAACCAATATAGAGCAATTACGCCAGATTCCTGCATTCGATCACTATGACTGCTGATATAGTAGCATTTTTTGGTTGATTGGTAACCGTAATACGTTATACGAAGTGGTTAATTGTAATTTAAGAGCTAAATTAATAAAAAAAAGCAAAAAACTTAAGAAAAAATCGTTTATTTAACGATTTAGGAAAGAGTTAAGTAACAGTTAACGATAACAAAAAAACGCAAAACCTTTAGGGAGTTTCCCGTTAAGCAAATTAACAATTTATCCGATAACGGCTTCGTTTTTAAAGGACGGAAGTATATAAAGAACGATAATTTTTTCCCCTTTTTCTACCCCGGATCTTTATACGACCAGGAAGTTCCTTAAGATAAAAAATTTTACAATAAAAAAAAGTAGGCGGAAAAATACGAGGTATTTTTAGTAAAAGATAATTCGTCGTTTTAATAATAAAGGTTAAAGATAAACTTAAAAAAGTTTAAAACCTTAATCCAAAAATAATATACTAAAGTAAACTTAAATAAGCTTTATACGTTCTTAGGTATTAATATAAATGGGATTAAACAAAACGTTAAAGTACGGGAAGATAAATATTAATAAATCGAAGATAAAGTTAAAGATATAAAGTTTTAAAATTAAAAGATTAACGAAATAATGTTATAACTAAACGACGTAATAATAAAATTTTTGGACATATTCGGAAACAGAACGATGCGGAATTTTAAAAGCTTACGTAATACGAGTATGCAACCGAAGGCGTCGTAAAGCGTTCCGCTTAAAGTTAAGGTGAATGGCTCTAAAAAAGTACCTATCGTAGTAAAAAGCGATATGGAAAAAATTAACCCCTTAAGAAAAGGCGAAAAAAAGCCCAGGAAGTAGTTTACTAAAAAGCCCGACCCCTCGAAAAGAAAAAAAAGTAAAAAAGTAAAGCTACCGTTTAAAAAAAAGGAAGTGGTACGCGGAAACCTTAATAATTTAGATAACTTATTATCTTTATCCTCTTTTTTAAAATTATTTAAGAATTTACCGAAACGACGGAAAAGATATTATAATTTTTTTAACAGTTTTTCGGGCTCCAGCTTCAGTAACTCGGACAGCTTTAACGAATTAGGTATCCGTTTAAAAAAACGGAAAAAAAATTCCAAAAAGTCCAATAACGATTCGAAGTTCCGTTAAAAACGTTTCGACTTTTTCTTAAACAAGAAGAATTATTTATTAAATTAAGTTAATTAAGAACTTTACAGCAACGTTTTTAATTTTGTACTAAAAGAAATTGGTTATAAAAATAATATAAAGCTAAAGCAAATTAATTAATTACGTTTGACGAAAGTTATTATTAAAATTTGCAAAAGGGCGCCCTTTAAATTAATTATAAATATCAAAAAGGAAACAAAAATATTAAAAACCTTATAAAAAACCTATATAGCAATATGCAAGGCCCGGTAAAGGTTATTTTGGAAAAAGCTTAGCAAAATTACATACGATAAAAAAAACCTTATATAATTTATTACCAAGTTTTAAAAGCTATTTCGAAAAGTAAAGGGTTATAACATAAAGCTTAAAACCGAAAAGCATATTACGATATTTTTTACTACTATAAAGGACTGCGCTGGCAGCTGGTACAAAACGATACAATCAGTCCTGCGGCAAACGGACTACTCCTTCTAGCAACTGATCGACGATTTCAACAGCAAGTTCCATAACCGTACCAACAAAAAGAAAAATAACGGACGGTTTTATAACGCTTAAAGGAATAAAAGCAAAAAAAACAATAACAATTTACGAAACAATAAGCCCGTATAAAACAAAAACGGAAAGCCACTTTACTTCAACTGTAATAAATACGGATATTTAACGAAAAACTGCCCTAAGCCCCAAAAGAAGAAAAACGGCAAAGGAAAAAAAAAAAAGCAAGGCCAATATTAAGGAAACAACAATAACCAAAGCAACAGCTTTCGCAACATCCGCGGCAACGCCCGCGGCGGTGGACCGGGTAAAAAACAATTTATTCCTAAAAGCCTGGAAAATTTATACCGTTCCAATAAAGAAACATTTAGCGCCCATGTTAATAAACAACAATTTTAAAACCTTATATAATAGTACGATAAAGTAATTCAGGAGTAAGCTATAATAATTAATATTATTAAAATTATAGCGCTTAAATACCCTAAAGCAGTAGTTATAATAACTAACTACCTTAAAGCTTTAGTAATCGAAAGCCTTAAAGCGACCGTTATAGATAACGCTAGCGAGACGCTTTAAAAGGTAGCTACAGTGGCTAAATGCTTTAAAGCTATAGCGATTAAAAGCCTTAAAGCAGTTATTATGGGCAATGCTATACTATTACATATCCATTCATCCATAAAGGATAATAAAAATAGGATATTTTGGGACTTAGGAACGAACGTTAATATTACGAATAATATCAAAAACTTCGAGAAAAATTCGGTCCTAAATATTAAAAATAAGGGAATCCACATTATGATAAATAAAAAACTTATTATCGTTATTGCCGTTAAGATAATAAAGTGGCCTTTAAGGGGGCCTCATAAAAAGAATAACGAAATTATGGTAAAATATACGTTATATATTAACAACTTCCCTTTAAAAATATTTTCTAGAAAAATATATTACAAAAAGGAAAATTACTTAAATAAAAATACCTTAATAAACCTTAACGGGTCCCAGTTAACGACAATTAACGTACCTTGAAAAGGTTTCTTCTTATAGCTTCATAAAAAACCGGAGCTTATTATTAAAGCCCCGGAATCGATAAACGATAAAAACTATTAATAAGGATACGTATTAGGGAAGGTATTTGGTAAGAATAACGATAACCTAAAAAGGGTGCTCGTTAACGCTTTTAAGGATAAAAAAATTTGCATAACGGACAAAATAATAATAAAAATTATCCTTTAGTACCGCCGTTTTTGCTACTTTAATATAAAACGATTAATTTGGACCATTAAAAAGTTTACGAAAATAGACTTAAACCCTAACGAAATAAAAGTACTGCCTTATATAACGTATAACAAAAAAAAGATACGGAAGATTTTATTTATAAACCCATAACGACGGAAATAATATATAGGAAAGATTATTTAGCATAATATAGGCTTAGTTAAGCCCGTTAACATTAAAAACAACAGTTATTTCGGTTTTATTATAAATAATTTATCGCATTATAAAAAGTATTATTTATTTAAAACTAAAAATGAAATATAATAAAGTTTATACGTTTATATTATACGGATAATTAAACGCTTAAAAACGACCTTTTTTAATACAAAAAGTTAAAGCAAAAAAATAAAGACCTTATACCTGGACGGCGGTAAGGAATTCGGTATATTAATTATTAAAAAATTTTATACAATTAAAGGCATTAAACTGATAATTTCCAGTTTTTATAACTAATATTAAAACGGAGTTACGGAAAAAGATATCCAGTTTTTGCAGGACGAAATTTATACAATTTTAACCTAAATAAAAATCCCGATATGCTTTTAAAACTTAGTAATAAAAATTATAACGTATATAATTAATAAAATTAGATAATTTACGGTAAAGGATATAACATTAATTAAATGCTTTAAAAACGTATTCGAACTTAATAAGTTATATAAGCTTAATAATAATTACCTTCGAATTCTCGGCAGCAGGTATACAGTTCTGATTAATAAAAACCATAAAACTAGATCAAAAAGGCTAGTAGCCCGTAAAATAAAGGATATATTATTAAGCTATCAAAAAACGTATAATTATAAGGTATGGCTTTTAAAGGGCGGTAGGTTATTTATAATACTATATATTACAGTTTATAAAGACCTGGAAAAGCTAGGGAAGCCTTTCGACCTTAAAGATATTATTCGATCGTTCCTATAACCCGTATAAAAACGTTTAAAATTCCGTTAAAGATAAAAAGGTATCGAAGTAAAGAATAAGGACGATAACGTTATTTCGGAAAACGATACGGACCAGGAAATTAAGCAAGTTAAACGTAAAAAAAACGCCCGAAAAAGATAGTTTTTAAGTTATATACCTTAAAGGCTTTAGACGAAGCCCCTAAGCTAATACGCGAACTGAAACTAACTTTGACCCAAAAGGGCGAAAAGGGCGATAGGGGTTTATATACCTTTTATTTCGTTCCAGACGTCGACGATAACGATTTTTTTGAAGAATACGGAAACGCCGATCAGGTTATCCGGAATATTTACGAGTATTAATAGATGGCCAATATGCTGAAGGATAAGTACGATAGCATTTTTAAAAATTCGGAAGATATTGACCTGGGTAAGTTGTTTATTACCTACAGGTTATTTGCAATAATGAATAACGGCCCGTTTTTAAAGGAAGTTATAAAGGGCCTAAAACGAAAAATATGGTTTAAAATAATCTTTATTAAAATTAAAGAAAACCTTTTGCATAAAATCTTTAATTTACGCCTTTTGGCAAAAAAGCTTATAAATATTGTATTAATGCCAAATAGGTGTTAAGAAAGAAATATATATTTATAGAAGAGCTAGATACGTACAAGGTACGTATCTGCACGAAAAGGTTTATTTAGTAAAAAAAAATTAACTATAATAAAACAGCAGCAAGTATAGCAAAAGTTATGCATTGGAGAATCCTGATAACCCTGGCTGCTTATTTAAGCTGGCATATATTTTAGATGGACTTTATCGTTACGTATTTAAATAATAAATTAAAAAAAGATATTTATATAAAGTAGTTTTTTATATTAAAGAAGTATTTCGATATATATTTAAAAAATAAAAAAACGTACCGTTTTTCCTTTAAAAAGGTTATTAAATTAAGAAATTCCCTATACGGTTTAAAGTAAGCCGGAGCTGCTTAATAGGAAAAAGTTAAAAAGATATTTACGAAATTAAGTTTTTATTTATTAATTTCGGA
Source organism: Monosporascus sp. CRB-9-2 (assembly GCA_004155915.1). Taxonomy (NCBI): domain Eukaryota; kingdom Fungi; phylum Ascomycota; class Sordariomycetes; order Xylariales; genus Monosporascus; species Monosporascus sp. CRB-9-2. The sequence goes on along the minus strand of QJOA01000060.1, from coordinate 23,832 downwards.
TAACACGATTTATTATAACCTTAAAATAAGGTATATTATTATTTTATACGTTAATAATTTTTTGCTTTTCGGAATTAATAGATAATAATTTAAGGACGTTATTAAAAAAATCGTTAAAAACGTTTTTATTAAGGATTTAAGAAACGTAAATTAGTATCTAGGTATACGAACTATACGTTTTTTACCGACTGGTAACGTTAGGCTAAATTAATAATAATATATTAAGAAATTATTAAAATTAATTAGATTAAATAAAATACCAAAAAAGTTTATATTATTTATTAAGGATTATTTAAAATACGTTATTAAATACGAAAATAAGGTTAATAAAAAAGATATATTTAATTATGCAAACTTGGTAAAAAAATTTAACTTTTTAAGTTATATTAATAAATCAAATATAACGTTTATAACCTTAATTTGGGCTAAGTTTATAAGTAATTTATTATTTAAATACCAAAAATATATTAAAAAATTATTACGTTATTTAAATAGTATAATAAATATATTTTTTCGGTATAAAAAATTAAAACGAAATTATCCGTCTTAAAAATATAATAATTTAAGGTTATTTAAAATGATAAATATAAATTTTACGGATAATTAAAAATTAACAAAATCTATTATAAGGTATATATTTTTTATAATTAAAACGTCCGTATTTTGGATTTTAAACTATAAAAAGTTATTACGAAATGTATTATAAAAGCAAAATATATAGATATAAAAATAATTGTAACAAAAATAACAAAAATTAAAAACTTTTTAATAAAATTAAAATTTATACCTAAAGGTTTTATTTTTATCCTAAAAAATAATATAAAAGTATTTAAGTAAATAAAAAAGATATAAATATTACAAAGAAAACGTTATATTAAAGTTAAATATTATTACGTACGACAGGAAGTTTAGGCAGGAAATATTAGTTTTTAATACGTAAAAAGTAAAAATAATCTTGCAGACGGGCTTACGAAGTTACTTAACAAAACGAACTTTAAACGATTCGTACGGGACTTGGGACTTAAAAAAATACGAAACTAAAGTTTAATTCCTATACAGATTAGTTATTTTTAAATTCGATTTTAAACTTTTCGGACTTTTTAGCAGCGGTTATTTAACGTAAGAGGGCGTGTCGGCAATTGGTGCTTTTAGGTGCTACCGGCTGGTGGGCTTTGTTTAGGCTAGGTAGAAGAATGCTGCCTGGGACGGCCTTTGTCTACTGATGATCCTTTGTTACCTAATCGTATATATAAGGGCGATTGCTTACGGACTAGATTAGTTCTTTTCTAGAACTTAAAGAACCAACATAGAGCAATTACGCCAGATTTCTGCATTCGATCACTGTGACTGCTGACACAAAATTAAATTTAATACGTTTTGTTATATACCTTGCGAAAGGTTCTATAACGCTTTTTAACTCGCTTTTAGCGCTTTTTTTAACGCGCTTTTTAATACGTTTTATAACGCGTTTCCCGACATATTTTATAGCGGATATTTTTAATAATCGAGCCGAATAGGAAATGTTTGCGTATACAGGTTAAAGATTCGGTTAATAATCTTTTTTTGTCGATCGGCTTTAATTTTAACGAAATGAAAATAATATTAACTGGAACGCGTTAAACGTTAGACGATTATAAGCGGGTTAGTTAGAAGAAATGGTTATATAACGTCCGTAATAAGCTTTAATATAATACGTATATTCGTCGAAAAGCTGTAAATATAGTTAACAAAGATATATTCGATTAATTTAAATTGATTTAAGGTGGTGTGGTTAAGTTATTTGGGTGTATTGCTGGAAAGTGTTAAAAAGCGGTTCGCTTATATATGTCTCTCGCTTATATGTGTAGCACGTTATAATAGTATTGGCATTTTTATATCCGTTTTCGAATAAGGTATTTTTCTTACCTTTACATATTTCCGTATATATTTTTCGAACGGTTTCCGTTATGTTTCCGAAATTAGGTAAATAGTTTTAAATATGGGCGATTTGTTAGGAATCAGATTTATTGGATACTTTATTCCTAGTAGATGGGAAATCTTTTTTGCAACCTTTTCGGAATATATTTGTTAAAAGTTTTTTAAGCAGGTTTAAAATTCCGTCGTTTTTTTGATATAATTATTTTTTAAATTCCGGGATATTTAATTTATCGATTAGCCTTATTAAGTTAATAATATAACTTTATTTACCGGAAAGCGTTAGGTATACGATTTTTTATTTATCTGCTTTTTGTAATAATTTATATATTTATTATTATATGGCCGTATTTAATAGAATTCTTAATCTGAGTATTCCGGAACGAGATAGTAGGAAATCGGGCGCTTTTTACTTGTAACGTATTATAAAATATATTTATTTAAATTTTTAATCGTTTTTATTGTTATTTATTATGTTAACGAAGATTTTCTAGGCCCCGTAATCTGTAATATACATGGTATTAGCGCCGATCAGGCCGAGATATTTCCGGCAATAGATTTGAAATTAAGTTTTTTTGTTAACTTTTTGCTTATAATCTTAACCTGTATACCGGTATTTATGTTTATTTATTATTGTTATATTTTTTGCTTTTTTTTGTAATAAATGCTTTTCTTTTAAAGGGCGGTTTTATTCCTACCGTTTTTTAATTACCTGCTGAAATAAATTAGATGTATATATTTAATTTAGCTTTTTTTCTAAGGTTATATTTAGGGAGCGATCGGATTTGCCGTTATCGTTTATTATAACGTTTTATATTAATTTCGAAGGCCGGTTTTTATACGGCTGAAATAGCAAGGTTTTTAGATTTTTTTTTAGATCTTCAGTTAATTATTTTATAATTTAGCTTTTTATACTTATAATACCAAGAGGGCTTTTATAGAAGTTATGGCATTGGACCGTATAAAATTGCTTCGGTTATAGTTAAATCGGCGATTATCCGATTTTCGAATATAAAAATAATTTTGTTTTTTATTATTTTGTTATAGTATTTTCAATCGGTTTTTGATTTTAAGGGCCTTTTTTTCGAAGACGTTAAAATAGGATCCTTTATCCTTATTTATATTTTTAACAGAAAATAATTGGTTTTTATTTGCTTTTTTTTGAGGTTTTAATAACGTTTTTACGTTATAAAATGTTTTAAAACTTTAATAATAATTTATAAAAATAATTAGATACGGAGCGTTTATTATTTCGATTATTTTCCGCGTTTAAAACGTTTACGGGTTTTATTTTATAAACTAGAAAATTTTATTTCACGTAAAAGTTTTATAGCGATTAATTAATTGGTTATTATAATTTTATAAATTATTTCGAATATTTTTAATTATGTAATATAAAATTCAAATTACTTTTTTTAATAAAGATTTATAAATTTTCCATTTTTAACTTTTTTTAACCGTTTAATTTATATTTCCGTTACGATTTTATTTAATCTTTTTTTAACCGCCGTACGTTAGGTAAGTTTCGGGTAATTATAATCCGGTATCCGTTTATTACCTTAAAATCTTTGTGCCAATATAACGAATAATTTATAAAATTCTGCTTCTTTAGCTTATATAATGATTTTTTATTCGGTTATTTATCGGAAAACTTTTAAATACTATTTATTATATTAACGGCTAATCTTTAAAATTTATTCGTTATTAAAAAGTTTAAACCTTTTTTACTTTAAGTTTTAAAACGTTATTATTATATTACGTTCGTTATCCGATTATCCGATTAACGATTATCGGGATATATTCCGGTTACGTACGTAAAGTAATTTATGTTTTGAAAGAACGTAATTTCTTTTTTTCGCTAAGATTTTAGAGCAGGTTTTTTTATATGTATTTATATTGTAACCGATCGTTTTCGATCGGGTTTAGGTTTGTATTTTTTTTATAAGCGAGTTAAACTTATTTTAAAATTTACGTATATTGTTTTTAATAATTTTCGCGTTATTTCTTGTAGTAAATTTAGAAGAATTATAAGATAAGGAATAATTATAAGTTAAATAAGATAATCGTTAATTAATCGCAGAGTAAATTTTAAGAAGTAAGTGTATTAGGTTACTTTTATTTGGCGTTTTCTTGTACCGCTAGATGGTTATTTATGCTAGTGCATCGTTCGGCTATTGTTCGGCTACTAGTTGCAGCCTTTTAGGCGTTGTGTTCTTACAAAACTTTTTACTACGTTTATAAAACGTATTACTAAAATTAAGAAACAAAATTCGAATAATATTAACTACGAATGAATAAAAATAATAAACGGTTTTAAATATTATTATAATGTTTTATAAAATCTTTTTTATAATAATATTTATTAAAACGGAATATAAATTATTTTAAGCTTTTTTTCCGAAACATAGCTATAATAAAGGATAAAAACAATAATAATATTTTGTGTAACGACGTTATAATAAAACGTTATATTATAAATATAATTTTAAATATTAAAATTATGATATTAAATATAATATTATTTTATTATATTTAATTATAAAATGCAATTTATTTTAAATACATTTATATTATTAAAAAAATTAATAAATTGATTTTAACGTTATTTAGAAATTTGTTTATACTTTTATTTAACGTATAATAATTACCGGAAATATTTAATCTTTTTAATATATTAATTTTATTTCGCAATATATTTAAAAATGTCGGCAATTGGTGCTTTTAGGTGCTACCGGCTGATAGGCTTTGTTCAAGCTAGGCAGCAAAATGCTGCTTGGGACAGCCTTTGTCCACTGATGATTCTTTGTCACCTAATTGTATATATAAGGGCAATTACTGACGGACTAAATTTGTTCTTTTTTAAAATTTAAAGAACCAACTTACAGCAATTTCGCCAGATTCCTACATTCGATTATTATAACTGCTAATATGGAAGCATTTTGTAGTTAATTAGCAACCGTAATACATTATACGAAATGGTTAATTATAAACTCAAAAATTAAGTTAATAAGGAAACGTCCGAAATTTAAAAAAAAACGTTTAATTAACGGTAATAAAAAAATGTAAATATTTTAAAAAGTTACCCGTTAAATAAATTAATAACTTATCCGATAACAACTTTATGTTGAAAGAACGGAAATATATAAATAACGATAATTTTTTTTTTTTTTTATCTTAAAGCTTTATATAATTAGAAGATTTTTTAAACCAAAAGTTTTCACAATAAGCGAAAATAAGCGAAAAAATAAAAGGTATTTTTAATAGAAAATAATACGTTATTTTAATAATGAAGGTTAAAAATAAATTTAAATAACTTTTATATATCTTTAAGGATTAATATAAATAAAACTAAATAAAACGTTAAAATACGAAAAGATAAATATTAATAAATTAAGGATAAGGTTAAAAATATAAAGTTTTAAAATTAATAAATTAACGACATAATGTTACGATTAAACGACGTAATAATAAAGTTTTGAAACATATTGGGAAATACAACGTTACGAAGTTCGAAAAGCTTACGAAATAGAAATATATAAATAAAAGCGTTAAAAAACGTTCAACCTATGGCTTGGGCAAGGAGTTGGAAGAAAGTCCCCGTTATAGCGCCTGTTTTAGCGCCTGTTATAATGCCCGAAAAGAACGACGTAAAAAAATCAACCCTATTAAAAAAGGCGAAAAGAAGCCCAGAAGGCGGTTTACCAAAAAACCCGATTCCATGAAAAAAAAAAAGAATGAAAAAGTAAAGCTACCGTTTAAAGGAAAAGAAATAGAACCTGAAAATCCTAATAATTTAGATAATTCCTTATCTTCATCCATTTTTTACGCTTATTCAAAAATGCTCCGAAGCGACGAAAAAAAAATACTATAATTCCTTTAGGAACTTATCCAGCTTTAGCAGCTTAAACAGCTTTAACGAATTAGGTATTTATTTAAAGAAATGAAAAAAGGATTTTAAAAAAATCTAATAACAATTTAAAGGTTCGTTAAAAACTTTTGAATTTTTCCTTAAACAAAAGGAATTACTTATTAAATTAAGTTAATTAAAAACTATAAACTAACGCCGTTAATATTGCATTAAAAAAACTAATTATAACGACGATATAAAGCTAAAAACAAATTAATTAATTACGTTTAATAAAAGTTATTACTCAAATTTATAAAAAGAGGTCCTTTAAATTAATTATAAGTATTAAAAAACGAAAGTATTAGAAACTCTACGGAGAATCTATATAATAATAAACAAGGCCTAATAAAGATTTCTTTAAAAAAACTTAATAAAAATATATATAATTAAAAAAACTTATATAATTTATTATTAAGTTTAAAAATTATTTTAAAAGATAAAAGGTTATAATATAAAGTTTAAAATCGAAAAGCATATTACGATATTTTTTATTATTATAAAGAACCGCGTTAATAATTAATATAAAACGATATAATTAATGCTTAAATAAACGAATTATTTTTTTTAACAACTGATCGACGATTTTAATAATAACTTTTATAACGATATTAACAATAAGAAAAAAGAACGAGAAGTTTATAACGTTTAAAGGAATAAGGGTAAGGGATATAATAATATTTAAAATAATAAGCTAGTATAAAACAAAAACGGAAAGCCACTTTGCTTTAATTATAATAAGTACGGACATCTAATAAAGGATTACCCTAAGCCATAAAAGGAAAAGAATAACAAAAGGAAAAAAGGAAAGCGAGATTAACTTTAAGGAAATAATAATAATTAAAGTAATAGCTTTCGTAATACCCACGGCGATACCCGCGGTAGTGGACCGGGTAAAAAGCAATTTATCCTTAAAGATCTGAAAAACTTATACTGTTCTAATAAAGAAATATTAAAGCGCCCATATTAATAAATAAAAGCTTTGGAACTTTATATAGTAGTAGGATAAAATAATTAAAAAATTAATTACAATAACTAAAACTGCCGAGATTATAATAACTTAAAGCATTAAAGCTATAATAACCAACTGCTTTAAAGTTTTAATAATATAAAGTTTAAAAACAACCGTTGTAAATAATGTTAACAAAACGATTTAAAAGGTAGTTACAGTAACTAAATACCTTGAAGTTATAACAGTTAAACGTTTTAAAATAGTTATTATTAAAACGTTATATTTTTTTACGTTTATTTATTTATAAAAAATGATAAAGATAAGTTACTTTAAAATTTAAGTACAAACATTAATATTACGAACAATATTAAAAGTTTCGAAAAACATTCGATTTTAAATATTAAAAATAAAAGGATTTACATTATAATAGGTATAAAACTTAGAGCTATTATTTTTGTCCGAATATTAAGATAGTTCTTAAAGTGTTCCCGTAAAGAAAATAATAAAATTGTAATAAAATATATATTCCATATGAATAACTTTTTAAAAAGATATTTTTTTAAAAAATATATTACAAAAAGTTTTACTTAAATAAAAATAACTTAATAAAGCTTAGAGGGTTTTAGTGAATAATAATTAACGTACTTCGGAAAGGCATTTTTATAGCTTTAGAAAAGCCGGAGTTTATTAATTAAATATCGAAATTTATAAACGACAAAAATTATTAATAAAAGTAGGTATTAAGGAAGATACTTAATAAAGATAATAGTAAATTAAAACAAGTATTTATTAACGTTTTTAAAAATAGAAATAAATTATATAACGGATAAAATTATAAAAACAAATATTGTTTAATACCGTTATTTTTGTTACTTTAGTATAAAATAATTAATTTGGACTATTAAAAGATTTACGGGCATAAACTTAAAACTTAATAAAATAAAAGCGTTACTTTATATCACGTATAATAAAGAAAAGTTACGGGAGTTTTTATTTATAAACCTTTAATAACGGGAATAATACGTAAGAAAAATTATTTGATATAATATAAGCTTAATTAAACCCGTTATTATTAAAATAATAATTATTTCGAATTTACTATAAATAGTTTTTTACGTTATAAAAAAAATTATTCGTTTAAAACTAAAAAATAAAATATAACAAAACTTACGCGCTTATATTATACGAATAATTAAACGTTTAAAAATAACCTTTTTTAACGTAAAAAGTTAAAATAAAACAGCAAAAGTTTTATATTTAAATAACGGTAAAAAGTTCGGTATATTAATTATCGAAAGGTTTTATGCAGTTAAAGGTATTAAATTAATAGTTTTTAACGTTTATAATTCATATTAAAACATAATTACGAAAAAGGGAATCCAGTTTATATAAAATAAATTTCGTATAATTTTAATTTAAATGAAAATTCCTATATATTTTTAAAACTTAAAAATAAAATTTATAATGTACATAATTGTAAAATTAAATTAAAAAGTTAATAATCCGTAAAATAAAAAATATATTATTAGATTGATAAGAGATATATAATTATAAGTTATAATTATTAAAGGATAATAAATTATTTATAATATTATATATCATAATTTATAAAAACTTAAAAAAATTAAAAACTCCGTTTAACTTTAAAATTATTATTTAATTATTTTTATAATTCGTACAAAAACAATTAAGATACCGTTAAAGGTAAAAGGGTATTAAAAAAAATGAAGATAATAATATTATTTTAAAAAACGATACAAATTAAGCAATTAAGCAAATTAAACGCAAAAAAAAAAAAGCTTAGAAAATATTTTTTAAATTATATATTTTAAAAACTTTAAACGAAGCTTTTAAGTTAATACGCAAATTAAAGTTAACTTTAATTTAAAAAAGTTAAAATGGCGATAGAAGTTTATATACCTTTTATGTTAACCTATTAATAAACGATAATAACGATAGTTTTTTATAAAAATTATTTGAAATAATTACGGATATTAATAAATACTTAATATATTAAAAACAATATGATAATATTTTTGAATTTAAAAACTTAAGAAATATTAATTTGAGGAAATTATTTTTTATTTATAAGTTATTTATAATAACGAATAAAGACTCATTTTTAAAAGAAATTATAAAGAGCTTAAAACGAAGAATATAATTTAAAATAATTTTATAAAAATAAAAATAAATCTTTTTACGTAAATCTTTTAAATTTGTAATTTTTAATACAAATATTTATAAATATTTTATTTATATCTTATAAATATTAAATATATATATATATATAAATTAAAATATTAAATACGTATTTATATAAAACAATTTATATAACGAAAAGAAATTAATTATAATAAAACCGTAATAAATATAATCAAACTTATATATTAAAATATTTTAATAATGTTAATTATTTATTTAGGCTGATATATATTTTAAATCGATATTATTATTACGTATTTAAATGAGAACTTAAAAGCAAATATTTATATAAATCAACTTTTTATATTAAAAGAATATTTTAATACGGATTTAAAAAATACAAAAAACATACCGTTCTCTTTAAAAAAAAAGTTATTAAGTTAATAAATCTTTTATACGGCTTAAAGCAAACTGGAATTATTTAATAAAAAAGAATTTAAGAAAAGTTTCTAAAATTAAGTTTTTATTTATTAATTTCGAATAATACGATTCATTATAACTTTAAAATTAAATACGTTATTACTTTATATATTAATAGTGTTTTATTTCTTAAAAATAATAAATCATAATTTAAAAAGGTTATTAAAAAGATTATGAAAAGCGTTTTTATTAAAAACTTAAAAAAGGTAAATTAATATTTAAATATATAAAGTATTTGTTTTTTATTAATTAATAATAATAAAATAAAAAATAATTAAACTTAATTAAATTAAATAAAATATAAAGATTAGTTAAATATATTTTTGAAGATGAAAATAAATTAATAAAAAACATATTTAAAAATATGAATTTAATAAAAAGAAATTGGTTTTTAAATCATATTAATAAACCGAATATACCGTTTATAATTCTAATTTAAATTAAATTTATAAATGATATTATTTAAATCTTAAAACTATGTTTAAAAATTATTACGTTATTTAAATAATATAATATATTTTTCTAATGTACAAAATTAAAACGGAATTATTTATATTAGAAATATAATAATTCAAAGTTATTTAAGATAATATAGAAAGATTTTATTGATAATTAAATAATAATACTAATTATTATAAAATATATTTTTTTTATAATTAAAATAATCCTATTTTAAATCTTAAATTTATAAAACGTTATTACGAATTATCTTATAAAAGTAAAACATATCGGTATTAAAACAATTATAATAAAAATAATAAAAATTAATATTAATATTTAAAAACTTTATTTTGTTTTAGAAAATAATATAAAAATATTTAAATAAAGAAATAAAAATTTATAAAAAAACCAATATATTAAAATTAAATATTATTATATACGATTAAAGATTTAAACAAAAAATATTAGCTTTTAATAAGTAAAAAAAAAGATAATTTTATAACCGGGTTTATGAAATTACTTAATAAAACGAACTTTAAATAATTCGTACGAAATCTGGAATTTGAAAAAATACTTAAAAAATCGAAAAATACTGGAAAATAATACAGATATTAAGGTTTAATCCTTTATAAATTAGTTATTTTTAGATTTGATTCTGAACTTCTCGGACTTTCTAGCCGCGGTTACCTGATATAAAAGGGCGTATCGGTAATTGGTGCTTTTAGGTGCTACCGTCTGGTAAGCTTTGTTCAGGCTAGGCAGCAGAATGCTGCCTAGGACTGCCTTTGTCTATTAATGATCCTTTGTTATCTAATTGTATATATAAAGGGAATTGCTTACGGACTAGATTTATCCTTTTCTAGAACTTAAAGAACCAACCTAGACCAATTATGCCAGATTCCTGTATTCGATCATTATAACTGCTGACAAAAAATAATAAAGATTTATTTTATAAACGAATAAAATAATTGCAAGGTCGAATGGGTTTAAGCCTTGTTTTCCAGGCTGAGCCAAATACACAGAAAATTATTACACCATGTAATTTGCACGATAGATATTATACCCAGTATCTTCGAACACGATAACTGATTAATGGTTTCACGGTTAGGATAGATTAATACCTCGGTCCCATAAAGCCTTATTCTGAAGCCGACTGCTAGGCCCCCGTAAGCACGCAATTTCTCGACTGATGTCGGCTTGGAAGGCTTACATGCGTAGTTGCCGATAAGCTTCGACCCTGGTGAACCTTATGCCCGCTGGCTGGTTCGGCAGGGTCAGACAATGTGACTCAGGAGATGTTAAGCTTTGCGCGGTAACCTTAAAGATAAACCTTAAAGGCAAACGAATAAAATAATTATCTTTAATTTTAAAAATTATAAAAAACGAATACGTAAAAATATTTAAATCGTTATTATTATAAAACCGTTTCATTTTTAATTTTATTTTATATAACGAGTATTTTTTATAAATATATAAGTATTTAATTTAAAAATTTAAATTATTTAAAAATTAACGTTTTTTTAAATTATTAACTTTTATTTAAAATAATATAAAGTATATTAATAACGAAAAATAATTTTTTAATAATCGGTAAAATTTCACCCTTTTTATAAAAATTATAAATTTTTATTAACGTTTATATATTATTAATTTGTTATATATTTATTTCTTTTATATTACGTTTATTAAACGGTAAATTTATATAATTAAAACGTATAATTAAATAATATCGTTATAAAAAACTTAATTATAAAGAAGATTTTTATATTTTATAATCGTTCGTTAAATCTTTTAAAATATTAACGTATGTAAATTTATTTTTTTTAAAATTGTACGGTAATATTAAAAAAATAAATATATTATATTTTAAAAAAGAGAATAATAACGTAATCTATTCGGATTTTAATTAATATGTTTCTTAAAATAAAAAGTTAATTAAAAAATTTCAATTAAAATTATTATAATATTATAAATAAATTATAACGTAAAGATTATGTAATATTATATATAATTATAAATAACGTTAAATTATTAAATTATTACGGATTTTCTTTTTTAATAAAATAAATACGGAAAAAGAAATTCATTTTTTAAAATTAATATTTAGGCCTTATTAGTTCGTTACGAGGTTTTGGGATTTGATTGGTTAATTTTTAACGTTATGAAGCGGTTCTTAAGTGACTTTAAAAAAGAGTCAGCGAGGCCTGAGCTAGCTGAGGTAATAAAGACGTTAGTTGGGCCACCAGACAAGTACATAAACGACGCGAGCCAAAAGTCTCACCCAACCGGCGGCATAAGACACTATGATAATTAACGCCTACTAGAATTACCTAGAACAATAATTATTGCGCTGTCAGTCCAGTCGACTCTGCATCTGAGGGGGGCTGACCTTATCAGCAGCAGCTCTAGGATTCACAGAATGCGAAGCCTATTTACTATATGCAGCTTACCTCAGCTAGCTCAGGCCTCGCTGGCTTTTTTTCAAAGTTATTTAAGTACCGCTCCATAACGCTAATAATTAACCAGTGAAATCTCAAATCCCTGTAACAAGCTAACAAGGTCTAAATATTGAATTTCAAAAAACGGCTTTAATTAATATTTATGCTTTTTTTTAAAAAAAAAAGAATTCCGTGATACTTTAACAACGAAACGTTCCTTATAGTTATATTTATATTTATACGGTTCTTATTATTATAACTTATTATTAATTTTATTCTGATCCTAATTAAAATATATTTATAACTTTTAAATCCTAACGTATATAACAACTGCAATCCGATTTTATCGTATTTTTATTACTACTTTTCGAATATAACAAATTTAAATGTTTTTAATTTTATTTCGTTACGCCCTTGAAATAAAATATACGTACGCGTATATTAGTATTTTAACATTAATATAAATTAAATAATATAACCTTTAAAAACTTTATTCGTAATTAATCTTTTTCAAAAAAAGAAAAAAAAAGATTAAATTAATTATTTAATTAACGTATTAGATAAAAAGTAAATAGGGAACCGGCGTTAAATATATAACAATTAGCAAAAATTTATAATTTTTATTAATTAAAACCTTATTATATATAAATACCACGATATATTATATAATAAGCTTTTTATTTTTGTAAAAAGGTTTAAATTCCGCTATTTATCGAAAATTTTATTTTTTAATGTTAAAGTAATCTATATTACTTTGAACGAAAGTTAACGATTTATAAAAACGTTAACTTCTAATTAATTTAAGCTTTTAAATTAAGTAATTATATATTTAAAAAAATGTTGTATAAAATAAAATCGAAAATAAAATAACGTCGTAATAATCACGATTTAAACGATTTTATATATCCGTTTTTTATAATTTTAATTATTATAATTAAGATGATTTCCAAAATTAAAGATAATTATTTAGCCCGTTTATTAAATAGATTTTTATTATTATTAAATATATTACGGAATATAATTAATATATTTAAAAGGTTAAATAATTACGATAATTATTATACGTTAAATAGAAACATAAACCGGTTATTAGATAATGTTAAAATAATTCCATTTAATTTTTGGTAATAATATATTTTTTAATTAAAATAAGTTATATTTTACGACCAAATATAACAAAATAGTATTGTGTTTTGGTACGATAACTTTAATATTTAATATTATATTTATAATATAACTTTTTATTATAATATTATTATACGAAATATTATTATTACTTTTATCAGTTATTATAACCGTATTTTTATAAAAAAATTAAAGTAATTTATATTTCGCCCTAATTAATATGATAAAAAGAAATAATTTAACGAGATGTTTTAATAATATTTAATACCGCTTAATACTTTCTATTAATTCGTAATTAATATTATTCGGATTTTGTTTCTCAATTTTATTAATACGTTTTATAAACGTAATAAATAAAAATTTTCCAATTTTTCTTTAATTAAAGCATATACTGTATAATAAACGCAGTTTAATTTTATTAAATCTAATTAACAAAAATAAAGGTATTATTAACGGTATTTATAATGTTTATCTGAGGTTTTTCCAAATAATATATAAATTTAAAGAAGAAAAATTTTATTATTTTTAAACCGTTTTTATTTTATTTATAAAAATTAAAATTACCAGTTACATTTGGAAACTATAAGTTAATTAAATTAAAACAGCCGATTTATATAATAAAAAATGGTAATTTTTTGGGTTTTCGCTATATTTTATATATAAATAAATGTTTTGTTTATATTTATTCGTATTTATTAACTTAATAATATAAGCGAAGTATATATAATGTAAATAATTTTAAAAGCGGACCGTTAATTTTTAAATAAAATACCGTAATTATATTAAAAATTGTTAAATCTTATTTATTTAAACCCTTTATTTTTTATATATATAATGTTTATATATTTCTATTAGTTTTATAAAAAATCGTACGTTAAATCCGAATTATTTACAAAAACAGCGTTTAATATATATAAAGTTATTAAAAATGTTGCAATCGAAAAAAAATTTTAAAGTCGTAATTTGCCGAATTTATAAAATATATATGTTTCCGGTTAACTATCGCCGAATTCGAGATTGTCGCGTGCGATATAATTTCTAAATATTTTGGTCGCGTTAAATAGATAAAGAAGGTATTACGGGGTTTTAACTAAAACGCGTTAACGGATGAGGATTTATTTAACGTAAATTATTTATTATTATTTATTAATAATAAGTTATTTAGTGATATAAATAATTTAACGGATAATTTGGAAATATAATTTATTTATATTATTTTTAAGTAACGTAAATTTGATTAAGATATACAAAATACGGTTTTTTTATCGTATAATTATAAAGGCGGAAATATTTTTAGTATAATTAATGTTTTATACGGTAATAACTTTTTAGACTCGAATATAAATAATAATTAACCGTTAAAAGATTCCGTTTTTATTAATACAGCATTTTAAAAAAAAAAAATTTTAAAAAAGTTTAGGTTTATTTATGCCCTTCGTATATTATATAATATGGCGATGTTGGTTCTATTAAGCGGTTAATACCGATATTATTAATTCTTCTTTATAAAACCGGTTAATATAATTCCGGTAAAAAAAGAATTTTAATTAAATATTACGCCTTATAATATTAAATTAAATCTTTATTAATTCAATTTTGGCGTTAAGTTTGGTTTTTATAAAATATAAGACAAAAATATGAAAAGTATTTAATCGGAAGAGCAAATATTATAATCTATAATTTGTTGGTAAATTTTACCGTTCGAGAAATAGTATATATAACGTTGATATTGTTTTTTTTAGAGATTCGTTTTTGGTCGGGTATTGTATTTTTTTATAACGTAAACTTTACGTTTATTATGCTTTTTTTAAGATAAGCGTTATATTATTTAAGCCTTTCGTACCGAAACTATTAAACGCGGCCATTTTTTGCTTTATAATTTTTGTCTTATAGCAAAATATTTATTTCGGATTAAAAAAGATAATTAGGAATTTAAAAATATTTTAACCGTAAGGCGTAAAATTATAGAAACTTAATTTATTAATTTTAATAACGTATTTATTAATAACAATAAAGATGGACTTAATTAGCTGAATATAATAAAGTCCGAAAAGTAATTTGTAAATAGTTTTAATGTAATTACTTGAAAAGTTTTTGGTAATAAGTTTTTTTAAAATAATTTAACTTTGGATAATTGTAATATATTATATATGGAAAAAGGTTATGATTTTATGGTATAAATTAGAAATAATTCGATAAATTATTTTTCTTAAATTATTTATTATTATTTATATTATTATTAAATAAATAAAATAAGGATTCGATGGCCGAAAATAATCCCTTAATATAAACTTGTACTTTTTTATTATTTTTCATTTTGTTATAACCGATACGAGATTTTATTATATTTTTATTATTAATAATTTTCCGAATTTATTATGGTTTTAATTAATAATATTTTGTTTATATATTCATTTTATAATTATGTCGTATAAATTATTTGCATTATAATAAATTAAATCTATAAATAATATTATATTGTTTATAGTTAAATATATTATAAAACTTTGTATTAGCTTATGTATTTTACTTGTAATTAATTTATTACTTAATATTTTTGCGTACTCTTTAAGATTCTTTCGTCCGGTTTTACGCTTTTTTGCATATTATTATAATTTATATATTAATAACTTTTTTTATATTATAAGGGTTCAAGATTATTTTCGTTTTGAACGTAATATCCGGGTTTAATGCTTTCTGGAAATTTTTATTCAGACCGTATAATAACGCTTTATATTTTAGGATTGCGTATAAGCATTTTTTACCGCGTTTTTATATGCAGTTTATATATTTATTGCCCGCATAATTTCGTAAATTATAATATCTATAAAACGGTTATATGATATATATTTTTTTGTTAATCGGTTTAGTTTACAAAGTTATAACCTTTTTTTTGTATTATTTGTAAAGTGCTTAATTTATATATCCTTTTTGCTAAATTATAAAAGACGTAATTAGTTGAAGATTTATAACTAGCTTAGTAATTTAATAACTTATAGGACCGGCATAATTTGTTATAATATATATGCTGTTTTTTCGGACATTACTAGTTAAAATAGCCCGAGCAGCATTATTAACATTTAACGTTTGTATAAATACTGTACCTTTTAACGATTGGAAATTTTATTTATAATATAGGCCTTTTACGATATTATCGAATTTAAATATTATTATTAATCGTAAAATTTTCTCAATTAATACAAGTTAAATTTGGCGTTAACACATAAGATACTTATATATTTTAAGTTTTTTTTATATTAATATAGTTTTATAATATGTAACTGGTACTAGGAATTGGTTACGTATAATATATACTCTCCGTAAAGAACGTTTTATATTTAAAAATAGTCGAATGTTATTTAGTTAATATAAAGTCGCTTTGATTAGGATAAGGCCCTAAGTTATATTATATTACGGATTATTTCGGTAACGGTTTTAGTTATTTGCTGGATTAAAATTTTGTCATTTGTTTTTAAAATTATCTATTAATAAAAAGTTATTTATTAAGGGCAGGTTATTTATTAGGGTTAGGTTATTTATTAAAAATAAGCTTTATTAAGGTTAAGTTATTAATTAAAATTAGGTTATTTATTAAGGTTAAACTGTTTACCGGAAATATTATTAGTAAATTTAACGTGTTTAGTTAGAACTTTTAAATTTTCCGGGTTTATTTGGGGTATATTATAGGCAGAATTAGGGGTATCAATCGATCGCGGCCATAATGATATTACAAAAGGTCGTAAACGTGATCAAGGAGGGAAGTGGACAGTTCGTCCATGGGCCGAAACATTTTACACATTTAAAGATTGTGCTAAATATTTGGAGGTATCTTTACAAACTTTAAATTCGTATATTCTATTAGTTAAAATAATTCAACCTTTATAGGCAGAATTTAAAAAGGTTTTTTTTTAGATAATCGTTAAAATCGTTTATATTTTATAATATTATAAAATATATAAAGCTATATATTATAATAAAGATTTTAAATATTAAATAACAAAGTAACAAATTAATAATTATTATATTATATATAGTAAAATGTTCAAAGGTATATAAAATAATAATAGACTTTTATTTAGATAAATAATCTTAATTATTTATTAAGTAATTATCATAAATTTATTTGATATATATATATATATATATATATAAAATTGTATTAAATAACATATAATAAAGGAAAAAAGATTTACAATTTATATATAATTATTAGTCTTTTTTTATAAGTTATCGTTTTATTATAAAGAAAGTAACGTTAATTTGGGTTAATATTTAATTATATATATAAACTTAATTATTTATATATTTATAATTATATTATTTTAATTTTTAATTATAATTGTATTAATTATTTTCGAATTCTTTCATAACTTTTTTATAATTCAAGATTTTATTAATATATTATGAATTTCTATATATTTTATATTATTATTAATATCTATCTAGAAACTATTTAATATACGAACTTTATTTTATTTTATACGTTTTATCTTTTTAGCTTTTATTTTTAGTTTTAATTAATTCAAGATACCGTCGGTAAGCTTATAATATTTTTAATTTATTTATATTTAAATATTTATTTTTTAATATTTAATACATGTAGTTATTAAAATAATATTATTGCCGTGTAATAAAATAAAATATAATAATCGCGTGCGAAAGTTATATAACGATTTGGTAAGAAATTAAAGCGTATATAAAAATATAAATCCTGCTAGGTTATTATTCGATATAATTTATAATAATTATAACGTTTAATTTTTTAGGTTTATCTTAATTATATATATTATTCCTTTAAACCTTATTTATTAATAAATTATTTTAAATATTATTCAATAAATTTCAATAAAGTTTTAATATTAAACGACTTTAACAAAGTTAAATTTATTACAATATATTTAAAAACGTAAATTATTTACCGTTATATAATTTATAACGTATATTTTGTTAATAATAATAATAAAATAATATTTAAATAATTATTTAAAGGTTTTAGTTATATATATAAAACTTATAAAACCTTAATAAAAAAGCGCCTTTATATATCTTCATAACTTTTAATTTCCGTTTTTACCAAACTTAAATAAAATTATTAAAGAGTATATAACTTTATTTGTTTTTTTATTATATTAAGATATAATAATAAAGTTAATAAAGAAAAAAATACAAATTATTAAATAATAAGTTTTTAAAATCGTAAAGTAAATTCTTTTATATTATAAATTTAACCAGTATTTATTTCTTAAAAGTTTGTATGATTTAAGTCGTTTAACGTTTCCGAACGGTTATAATCGATAATAATTTATATAATATAAATAATATTAAGGATATAATTATTTCGTAATCGCGATTAAAATTATAAAATCGTAATATATTATATAATATATATTATATAAACGTTATTTTATAATATTAAGTAAAAGGAAAATTCATAATTATAAGTAATTAATTATTTAACAAGTAATTATGTATAAAGATTAAATTTTTAAATATTGTAATATATTCGGTGCTAGTACCGAGGATTTTAATAGTTACCTAAACTGTTCGACTTTTGTTATATAAATATGGAATTTTAAAGCAAAAAAATTCCGAAATTTATTTAAGGATTTAATTATACCGAAGAAAAAAAACCTAATATTAAGTAACAGAAACTTTATATCTTTATACGTTTTTTACGTTAAAGAACTTAATTTTAAAAGGCGTAAACTAAGATATTAATAAACTTTAAAGTAAGGTATTTATTAATAAATAATATCTTTAGATTTTTGGAAGAATTATTCGTTTGTAATAATATAAAATTATTAAAAAAAAAAGGTTTTAAAAAAATGCGGTAAAGTAAATAATAGGGCCTAAAAAGTATTAATTAGGATTTTAAACCAGCTAGTTCGAATAAATTGTAATCCGAAAAATCTTTAATTAAAGAAATCAAATTATAAAGTGTAAAAATTTCAGATTTATTATAAAACCGAGATTTTAAATATTTTAAATTAATACTTAAAAAAAAAGCGGACGTCTGAATAATTATATATATAATAAGAAAATAACTTTTTCGATACTAGGGATATATTATCGATATTATCCATTTATTCGTATAATAAATCCCTTACGTTAATTAATTAATCCGAATTAAGGTACCTTAAAAGTTAAAAAAATACAAATATTTTAAAAGTTAATATAACAAACTTAAAAAAAAGATCGAAAAATAAGATTTAAAAATTTCTAATTTAACTTTATAAATAAAAAGGTGTACATTGAAAAAGATAATTTATTAATAATTATGATAAATTATAATTTATAAGGTATAATATTGAAATCTATTGATTTTTTTAATTTATAAGATTTATTATATATTTATAATAATATATAATTAATCCGGATTGAAAAAAAATAAGATTTATAAAATATTTAACGAATTTAAAATTAACAAAGTAATAAATACGGTTATATTATTTAGCCGCTTTATATAATTAAATTATTTTAATATAAAAGAAATATCGTTTTGGATTATAAAATATCGTTAATATCTCGTAAGGATTAAAATAAGATAGAAAAATATATTTATAATATTTTATATTTTAATAAGTTTCGATAAATTAACGGAATATATTTATAACGTTCCGTACATTAACGAACTTAAAGATATACCGTTAAAAACTGCAAAAAGTTATAACGTTACATCTTGATTTTTAATATATTTTATTTATTAGCAACCGTAACCTTAAATCGAAATTAAACGTATTTTTTGTTGTTTATTTAATTAAAACTAGCCGGGTTTTGGTTTTTAATTTTTAACTTAGTATTATTATTATTATTATCGTTAAATAAGTACCGTTTGCTTTTAACGCGCAATTTTTTAACTTCGATAACGATTGCTACTTTGGTTTTATTTTTTGATATTTTTCTTTATAACGTTAAATTGTATATCGTTATTTTTTAATAATGCCGGCGATTCCGGTAATGATATAAAAGTAAACGAATTAAGTGAATATGGATGCGGTAATAAAGGCGGTTTTGGTAAATTAAAAATATTAAGGAATTATAAGTTTTGGATTAACGTTATAAATAAAGAAAACGAAACGGGTTTTTAATTTAGATTATTTATTATATTACGGATTACGCGTACGAATATAGGCGTTACGATAACCGGAGTCGTAATTTTAAACCGTAAAAGCATATAAATTATATACTGGGTTAATATTTAAATTATTAACATTACCGTTAAGTTTTTAGTTTTTAATTCAAACCGAACGGTTATAATTAGTAAGCTTTAATTAAAATAAGACGTGATTTATAATAATTAGACGAAATTTTCCGATATTTATTAAACTTATATTGCAATTATAATTCGTAATCTATATAAATTAATTTAAGATATAAAGATATAGCGTTATTATTTTAAATTAAATAAATTTTGCCGTTTATAAAAACATTTTTACATTTTGTGTAATATAAAAAATATAACTTTTTTTTAAATAAAATATAGTGTAAATAAAAGAATTTTAAAACGTTTTAATATTATTATTTATTATATTCGGAAATTATTTTAATTAATTCGATTACGCTTTAAATCGAATAAAAACTTTTAATTTCGTTTAATTTATTCGAAAACGTATGAAACAAAAATTATTTAAATTTAGAAAAAATAAATGTTTACTTCATTCCGTTACCGTTTAACGCAAAAAACTACCCAAAAAATAATTCGTTTATTCGTGATTTATATTAAAATTTTATTATTTTTTAAATAATCTTTTTTAATGAAGTAATTTTTAATTATTTTTATATAAATATTTTGGAGTTTAAAGGTTCGGATATATAAATAAAATTAAAACTGTATAAATTATAACAAAATTTAACCGGAATAAAGTAAATACGGTTTTTTTAATATAATAACTTTATTTTTTTCAAGTATATTAAAGTTATTTTACAAATATATTTGCCGTTAAATAACGTATATTATTAAAACCTTATTTTCGTTTGGACTTATAACTTAAAATTATTTTATTTCGAGAATTTAGGGATATTATTTTAATTAGTTAGAAGATAAAATTAAAATTTAATAATTTTTTTGTCCTAACCGAAATTATTTGCAATAAATTACGTATTATTTTTTTTATTATCCGAGTTATTTACGTTGAATTTTATTATAACCATTATATTCCTAAAGATGGTATAATTTTTAGCTTACCAGACCTGGATTCTTTTCGTTATTTTAACCTTTTTTATAATAAACGGCTCGGTTTTATACTTATTAAACGTTTAATATAATACAAATATTATAATTTATTTATAACTAATTATATTTAGTCGTTTATAATTATAAACTATTTAATTAAATTATTGTTATAAATTCTTTAATAAAAACTTTTCGAAACTTTTTATTATATTATTCGATTAATATCCGGAATATCTATATTTAATTTAAAAACGACGGGTAAATATTACGATATAAATAAAATTATTAAATTATTTCAGTTTATCGTATACGTAAACTTGGTTTCCGTAAAACATTTCGGCGCTATAAAACTTAATCGCCTTTTTTATAACTTTTAATAAATATTCTTAATTTATTAAATTTTTAATTAAATAATTATAAAGATTTATAATATTTGACTTATTCTTAATATAAATAATAGTTTTAATAATAATACGTAAATTATCGAATTAAATCTTAAAATTAATACTTTATAACTTGGATATATTAATTACTAAGAAATTTAAATACATTTAATTCGAACGTTAATTTTTAAATATAAAAAAAAATATTTTCAAAGCGGTTAATACCAAACCGCCGGGTTTCCGTTTTATAATTATATTCTAATAAATTACCGGCTTTACAAAAACCGATATATTTCGTAATTTCTTTTTATAATATTATTAACAATTATAATATACATAAATTAATATATATAAAATGTCGGCAGTTAAGGTGATTTGTTAAAAGGGCTTTGATTTGTGGCCCTAGGATTGTAAGGACAAAGGAGCTGAAGCCTATATGTGGCTGCTCCCCTATTTCCTAGTTGTAAGATAGAAATCAAGCAACCCAGTTCCCCCCTCCAGCCTGAAGAATTGCAACACATTTGCCCACATGGTAGCATCTTTTGGTTCCGTCTCTTGGCATAATTAACATCTCGATCCACCTATTTTGTGTTGCATTCGAGGTACCATTTTAAAACGGCAGGTTTAACGTAAAGGCGCTTAGTAATAGATTTGCAAAAGAAATTAACTTAACTTTAAAAAAAAAGTTTTTAAAGTTCTCTTAATCGTTTTATAAAAGAAAAAAACGTTTATTTAAGGCAGTGGCCGTAATCGATTAAAAGTAATAAGTTTGTCGGTATAATAACGTCCGAAAGAACCCGAAAAAGAAAAATTAACGAAAGAATTATGATGGCGTCGGGAAAAGTTATAGCGTTTGGAAAAGATGTAGAAGGTTAGCCGGAAGGTTTCGATACAAAGAAAATAATAAAGGTATTTGCGAAGCTATCGAACGAAAGCGAAAATATATATATTTAAATTAGAAATATTTCGATTTTAAGTTAAATAAAAAATCGATTTTAAAGTAATAATAATTAAGAAATATAGAAAACGGTAATTTAAATAACCTTTATAGCGGTTAGTTATCGTAACGGTAATTCGGCGAAGTTTACGTAAATAAATTAAATTAAATTAGCTACCGTAATCGTTATTAACGTTAAAAAAGGCCTTATAATAATCGTTATAGGTTTTACAAACGGTACAGAAATAATTAAGGTATTAAAGTATTTATTTATAACGAAAAGTATTAATTAAAAAATAAACCTTTAAACTTAATTATAATTTATTAAATAGGAAAAAAAAATTACATTCGATTATATAATTAATTTTAAAAACTTAATACGGCGACATAACGAAGTCGATATGCCGGTTAACGTTAATTAATAAGTTATTAAATTTATTAATTTAATTCCGAATCGTAATTACGATAATATTACTTAAAAGAACCGAATAAAAAATTATTTCGTTAATATTTAATTATAACGGTAAATTAGGTATATAACAACTTTTTTGCCGAATTCGAAATAAAAATACGAAAAAATAATCGAAAGGAAATATATATAACGTAAAGCGATAAAAATAAAATAAGCTAGCCTAAAATAAAAACAGTTAACCATTTTGCTTTAATTATAGTAAATACGGATATATGGCAAAGGATTACTCGAAGGCGTTAAAGCGTGGCGTTGAATGCAAGGTTAGCTTTATCCCGAAAAATAAGGTTAACTTTATTCTTAGGGAATTCGAAAAAGTATACAGGTTAAGCGGAAGGGAATTTTGAGGACGCCGGCGACGTCTGAATGGCTTCATAGCAACCCTAAGGCTATGAGGGCGTGTCGGCAGTTAAGGTGATTTGTTGAAAGGGCTTTGAAGGAACCAAAGAGCTTTGATTTGTGGCCCTAGGATTG